>SMGU01006654.1:0-11694 GCA_004348175.1 Puccinia novopanici
CCTGTAACTTTTTTGTCATTCCCCCCTTCCTCACCAGATTCTGGCATCAGATTTTATTTACACCCTTATTAGTCTTTATCCCCTATAAATACTATCCAGCTGGTCACTCTATATTATTAGCCCCTCAATATTATAGTTTTACAATTACAACACCCTTATATATATCATTGCAACCCTTATATTCAACCAACCCCTTATATTCAGTATTTCCCTCATTGGGGTTTGAACTCACTACCTTCACCCAACCTTATTCTAAGAGCCTGAGCCCTTACCAGCTAGGCTATTCCCCCTTCTATAAACCTTAACACCCTTTTCTCAATCAACACCCATCACCACTCAACACTCTTCATCAGTACTCATTGTCATCATCATCATCACTCATCATCATCACTCTCCATCACTCATCACTCATAAAACCCCTCTATCAACACCAACCACTGTTCAACTCCCTTTATCATCACTCACCTTTCCAACACCACCTTTCTCATCTATCCAAACCCAATCCACTTCTGAACAACAGTAGTATCTTGATACACCCCATCCTATCAATTTATTAAACCTTCCAATCCGAGATTGGGGGGCTTGTTTAGTGTCTAGAATCAAATAAAGGCAGAGGTATCCTCATTCATCCCTTTCAACACTCAGCAAAAGGTCTTCACTGACACTTTTGAGCTTTACAGCGTGCGGTCCGGCGGCCTTGAATATCCCAAGCCTTATCACACAAGTGAGTCTTAATTGATACACCCGCTGTGGAACTACTCTGGGGAGAGATAGAGCTTGGAAGGGAAATAGACAAGATACACTAGTAATAATGTAAGTTGTGACTAAGGGTGCTGATATAAGAGCTGCCTTCCTATCTAATGCTGAGTCTGGGAGAGTTGCACTAAGAAAAATAAAGAATATAAAGGGTGTGGCTAATTCTGACAGTTCTTAGTGTAGGGGATCTTGTTACTTCTGGGCAAGTTTGGGTCACTCAGGAGGAGGTTGAGGAGGAGATGGAGTAAGGTTGGGGGGATGGTTCTGTGAGTAATCTCAAATCTGGGAAATCTGGGTTTCAATGAGTTGCTAACAATCTGGTTAACTACTAATCTGGGTTCTAATCAATGCTAAATAAGCAGTCCGGGTTCTAATCAATGCTAAATAAGCAGTCTGGGTGATAGATGTTCTCTAAATCTCTGAGGGGTACAATATCTATGTCATCTATATCATCTATGAGGTTCTACTAAAACAATATTGAGTCCTTATATATGCCTGAGAGATACACCAAAGCACAGAGTCTCTCTGGCTATGGGTCAATACAAATCATCAAAGCACAGGCTCTCCTGGCTATGGGAAAGAGGGGGAGGAAACATTAACTCCATCTGGGAGAATAATGAGTAAGGATGAGAGAAAGGGGGTGAGAGTATTCTGACTCCTGAGAGAGTTGTTTATCCAAGGGGGGGTGTGGGAATAATAATTCTGTCCTGTCTGAGGATATCCATGGATGATGTCATTTCCAGAAGAGTGTGAGAGGGGGTGTTGCCAATTCTGGAAGCCAAATGAGGGTTGTGGGGTGTGCCAAGAAAATGTGGCCAAATCTGGTGTCTGTGCTGAGCCATGGTAATTCTGGGGGTTAAGTCTGGATCCTGGGTCTAAGTCTGCTTATTATTCCTCTAGAGCCTGTTGATCTGTCCTTCTGAAAAGTTGGAAATTGAATATCTTGAGAACCAGTGGGAAATCCAATATGCTGTAAGAGGGTGTCCTGGGGTAAAATAAGCTTCTGTTCCTGATTCTGGGCTGATAACTGGGAAAATCTGAGTCCTTTGGGGTTGAAGGCTGAAAATTGAGATCACCACACCGCTTCATCTGGAAAAAGTTGGCCTGTCAGCTCACTGAATGTTTTCACTCCAGACTAAAAATAAGAGCAAAAATAATTGGGACATACCTATGAACACTAGGTAATCTGAAGGAATGAAGCCAATATGGCTTACATATTTGGCTCACTGGATGGGACACTGTGCGAGGTGCACAGTTTGTGCCTTCTTGGAGGTTAAATGAAGCCGATTTTTCATTTTGTTATGGATTGTCGGAATGGCCAGTTGTTTGCCGTTAATTGTGCTGTGCTGAGGTGAGATTGAATCTCATCAAGATAAAAGGTTGGTTAAATCTCCAAGGCCGCTAGAATAAATTCGGATTCCTCGCGTGTGACTGTCACTGGCCGGCCGCGCGGTTTGTAAAAAGCTGGGTCCCAGACAACTTCTTGTGTCCGCTCATAGAGTTGTTTCCATCGAGAGATTGAATCAGGCAATATCTTTTGATCAGTTTTGCGGTTTATGCTAGCAAGAGAGTATCCACGGATGATCATTTTAACCACAATGATCTTTACGTCCCTGGAATATTTACGGAAAGCCATCGTGCTGCCAGAAAACAATAAAATCAGCAGCTGGCAAGTCAGATAATCTGCTACAAAAGAATGTATTCTTACATTGTTGAATGATTTTTGATTTTTTGATTATTATTTTTTTTGGCTCAGCGGGTGGATGGATGCTGGATGGGAGGAGTGGGTGTGGCGAGGTCCGGCGGCTGGGAGAAAAAATTTGTTGATTCTTCCTGGGAGTTCGTGGTGTACAGCGCCGTACAGGCCATGAGGCGCAGAAATTTGTGGCGCAGAGTAGAAAAAAGTGACCAAATCCCAGAGCTGCATACGCAAGCTTTTTGGGATTGGTTGTAGTGCACTCCTGCTGTGCTTCTGCCAATCTGCTTGCACTTCTACTTGTGACATTGTTGAGACAGGCAGACAGGGAGAATCAGTAATCAGTTAGGTTAGGGTTTGGAATCAAGGAACATGTGGAAGCTTTGTTCATCTCATTTATTTAGGTTATGCATGTATCTAGTTTCCCCGCTTGAAGCTTATGTGTTTCCTCTTTCTCTTTCCTCACTCATTTTCACTTATCTTGTCACACCTACATAGGTGATTAGTCTCTTCCGTCTCTTCTTCAGTCCTAGCTCCCATCTAGTGCTCACTTTGGTCCTCTGGCGTTTCTCAGGTTTGCCTCTTCTTGTTTTTTCTTGTTTCTCTCTTTTTTCTTCTCTGTCTCATCTTTTCTCTTTGCTCACAATGCATCCTTACTCATTGTCGCTTCTCTTGTCTCACCTACATAGGTGATTAGTCTCTTCCGTCTCTTCTTCAGTCCTCACTCCCATCTAGTGCTCACTGCAGTCCTCTGGCGTTTCTCACTACTCACCTCCCATGCAGATTGATTCGGAGCATTGCTTCAGATTTTTGTGCTTAAGCCCTCACAGGTGAAACATTACAGGAGTGTGTCACACCTGGGCTTCTATACCCCAATACTTAATCATTTCATTTTTATTTTATTCAAAAACCTTGCCAAACTTCCCTTCCAAAACAATCAAGAGATTGTTAAGAAGTATAATATTCCTTTTATTCCTGGCTATGAGGAAGTCAAAGCTACTAAACCAGAGCTTGAGATCTTCAGACAAGAAGGTTAATGATGTGAGAGATTCAAAACCAGTTTTCTTGCCAGTGATTTGATGATGTATCAAAGACAAAAATCATGAGTCAGTTATTTGTTGATCTAAAAGAAGAAGAGGAAGGATTCAATGGAAAAATGTCATCACTGCATGAATTTCTGAGAATTTTGGAAAATTGAAGAATCAGATGTTTTGATATACTATTTCAAAAACAGATTTGTCACAGTTTCACCTCTCCTTTCCAAATCTGAACCTTGCTTTCACATAACTCCCTTAATCTCACTCAACACCTTTCCTCCTAATTCCTTCTCATCCCAAAACCAATGTTCACTCAATCAACCTCTCATGACTAAATATCATTCAGCTCAACCAATATCTACCTTCAAACATCTGGCTCTCAATCTCAAAACTGACACTTTTTCTTGACAATCTTACATTGTGTCTAACTCTAACCATCACAGCCACTGCCCAAATTTGGCAAGAAATACACAACACACATTCTTTCTCATCCTCCAGCTGATCCTCTCCTTATTAATTATTCCTTGTGATCTCTTCTTCTCTATTATCCTCCTCTACAGGTGTCTTTTACAATTTCTATTCATCAAACTATTAATTTCTTTGATCTTGTTCTCATTAATCTCTTTTGATTCTCTTCTAATTCTTTCTTTCTTTCTATCTATTTTAATACTTTGACATGATCATTCACCAACAGAAAACCTCAATGATATTTTTATATTTTTATATTTATGGTGTTCAAAGCTACATAAATAAAAGAATAACATAAATTCATAAACACCAATTTGGCAGGGAACTGTCAAAATACATAAAACTATAATTGACAGTTCCCTGCCAAATCAATGTTTATGAATTTATGTAATTCTTTTATTTATGTAGCTTTGAACACCATAATTTTTATATTTTTATATTTTTATATTTTTATATTTTTATATTTTTATATTTTTATATTTTTATATTTTATATTTTTATATTTTTATATTTTTATATTTTTATATTTTTATATTTTTATATTTTTATATTTTTATATTTTTATATTTTTATGTTTTTATATTTTTATAGTTTTATAGTTTTATAGCTTTATGTTTTTATATTTTTATATTTTTACATTTTTATACTTTTATATTTTTATATTTTTTATTTAGGGGCTTGGAGAAACGACTCCCCAGAAATGGAGGTCCAACTCCCAGACCTCCATTTTGGGAGTCGTTTCTCCAAAAACGCCCGCCTCCGGCTCCCATTTGGGAGTCGGAAGCCTTGAAAATAAGATGAATAAAATAAAATTTGTGGGAGTCAGAACTCCCATTCTGCATGAAAATGCAGGAGTTGCTCCACCAAATTTTGAAGTTGGTTGGGTTGGAGTCAACTCCCACCATTTTTTATTTTATTTTATTTTATTTTTCAACTAAATATACATATGGGCATATGTGTACCCATCAATAATTAAATTTTTGGGTTTTATAAGGCCAGAAATGTTTGAGAATGTAATTAAGAGGTCATATTCACTGTTTGAAAACTTTCATGTGATAGGTGGCACTCATTAAAAAGTTATGTGTGCCCAAAACACATGTATAGCCACTATAATTAAGTTTGTACATTTTCTGAGTACAAAAAAATTTAGTTCAGGATCTATACTCAAATGTTAAAAATTCCTAGACCCTTGGGGGCACTCTCTCAGAGGTTATGTGTACCACACAATTGGCAAAGTAGAAGATTATTCTAAAATACAGCCGCACCTCTTTATTAATTTTCGTACAAGATATCACACTTAAAATTTGTCATGGGTTTTTTTGGGGGCCTTTCAAAATATCCTCCAATTTTTAGGGTATTTGGGCGGCTAATCATTGAGATATAAATATTTCTTTTATTAAGAAAAACTGCCAAAATTGGCATGCCAACTCCCAAAGTCAAGGTGTGAATTGGAGCGCCAACTCCCAAAATGGACGTCCGCTGGGTCCTGGGAGTTGGAAATCCAATTTTTGGGAGTAGTTTCTCCAAGCCCCTTTATTTATATGTATTGATTGTGCCCCAATTCTGAATTAAATGTGCTCCATAATATTCCAAAAATTGAAAGAATATACCAACAGAGGACTAACATCTTGTGGGGATGGATATTTTAATTGGGCCTGTATGTGTAATCTCCGCAAAAATCAACATCAAAAAAAGCTGATAGGAACATCTTATACACCTTCTTGACTTGAAGCTTTGATAAGTCCAGAAGGTACCTTGAGATGGTGTTAGATGTGATGCAAAAGGTAGAAGAAAAAATGCAGAAACAAATTTCCTCTCCCCTAGTTTTACAATGTCAATAGAATTTTGAGTAGTAGCTTTTAAGAAGAAATTGATCCAGAAACAAAGGCTCAACTATCCAAAAGAAATCTGATGTGTGATGTGTATGATGAGAAGCCAACATCCTATACAGCAAGAGAAGAGGAAGAATCTTGTTATTCTGAGGTGAAATATGGTCCATCCCTGGTAATAGTTATTTCCAATTTTGTGAAAGTTTACTGACAGGTGATTTACAAGCTGAAAAAACAAACAGAAGTCTGGAGAAGAGGTGTTTGATATCCTATTAAAGCTAATTTTTATATTCCCAGCTGCACTGAGAGTTTAGGTCCTGTTTGGGAGAAGACAGACTCATACTAAGTGATACACAACATGATGTTTATTATTGGCAATTTGGTATGATTTGTGAAATATGCAGCTGTTTGGCAAACCAAATATCATTTCAAATAGTGTGCCTGACCTGTATTTGTCTGGCAGGGGTGATGTGTAGTGATTAGATAGGTATAAGTGTCTTCCAGATGCCATTTTTTCTCATTTTCCAAACACAAGTGTGATTGGTTATATGAATGGCTGGATTGTTACAGAACATAACTGCTTGAGAATAGGGCCTCAACTAGAGTCTAGCAGAATGACAGTTTAACAGAGTCTAGGAGAAGCTTTTGATGATCATTGAAAATTGCTTTTACCCTTCCCAACCTTTCTCTTGTCTACTTTTCCCTTTCCCCCTCCAGTGGACGACTCTCTATACTCTCGAACCATTCAATCATTTTATCCACGACTGCAAGCACTTGGAATTGGCTTATGCATTTGATGTCAAGGGCCAGCAAAGCAAAAAAAAATCAAAGAAATACTGACTTGAGTCTCAAGCGTACCTTTGACTGATAGACGATACCATGCCCCATATGCACTCGCTTGTGCAGTGAGTGTTTCCGAAGATTTAACCGGCGGAACACATTTTCTCCTGTTAGGACCGGCCCTCATTCCAGTGGCTCCGGAGTGCCTGGCCTCTCTGTGGGACAGAGCCCCGAACGAATCAGACATGGCTGAGGGACAAGACCTGATAGTACTAGATATCTATTTACTATCATGCAGAGCTTGGCGAGAAGACTTCGTCTCCTCAACATGCATTGTGCTACTGGAAAATCTAACTGTGGATAAAAGTAAAGAAAGGTACTAAGAGAGAAGAAAGGTATTAGAAGAAAACCGCTACCCCTGTGGTGCCGATCGCCTCAAAGCTCCATGCCCAGCCAAACAAAAAGCGTCAAGCTGACTGGATATGGGACAGCCCGTTCCTTCCGGTTGACCCACCCGGCGTATGGTACAAACCGGTTGTACGCAGACCAAAATCAATGAGTAAGAATTTGTGCTGAGAAGGAGAGCGAAGGATAAGGCTTCTGTATTCTCGAATAAGAACAACTCCATAAGTACAAACATGACCAGAGATCCATATTACATAGTGGGGCCTCTATTCCAGTACCGTAGTAGGTAACCATGGCGGTCAATGAGTACAGTAGTTGACCATCCTCCAAAACCCACTTTTGCTGCAACTCACTGGCCAACCTCAAAACATTCTGTGAGTGACTATGTTCTGACTAGACCGCTGTGTGAGCATGATTGATGAGGAAAATGTGACTCATATGGCTCTTCCTTCCATAATTCCAAGGATATCCAAGGATATCTACCAACCCTGGCGGCCGTTCCTTTTTAGTCTATTGGAATCCTAACTCGTGGTCGTGCTGGTCCGTATGGCACTGGGAAGCCGAAGAAGAATTGTTGTATGCGGTGATATCGATTTGTTCCGACTACTTTTATCATTAGGGATTGCCACCGGGCTCGGCTTGTATCTCTTTTTGGGATTTTATAGTCCCATTCTTCACGGAACCCCGTACCTGCCTTCGAAGACATTCAGAGAGGCTCACATCGGGACACCTGATGGACTGGGTGGAGCAGAAGTGGCCGATTTACACGACACTGGCGATTTGGTAATGGATGATGATATTTTGTCCCAACTCGCCGTGCCAGACTTGAATCGAACGTATACCCCCGATGAAATTATGCGCCTTCCAATACTCCACAGCACATTCGACAATGCCTTGGACCCGCGCAATGGGTTCAAACCTCTTGAGATTCCAAATCCCCCTGGAACGCCAGTAACCCAAGTGGCGCCATGCTCGTTCAGCAACTCAGCCGGAATCGGTTCCCTCCTCCTGGGTCAATTGGTTTATCTCACGGAAGCAAACCGCCGCCCATACCAATCTGGCCGCGGGAATCAGTACTGAGAGAGAAAGACACTTCGCTCAAACATCCGATTCCCAAAGAGATGATACTCGGCTTGAATACGAGTTATGTCTGGAAGGATCGGCAGCGGATCGTGGAGGGGAAATTACCCAAGGTCCAATGGCTCGGGTTCGATAGACCGGACTGGGAAACCCCCTCGGATCGCAGCAACCGACTGGAGCGTCAGGGCTGGGTGCGCCGTGGATTTCAACACGTCTGGGAGGGTTACAAAGCCAAAGCCTGGGGACATGACGAACTGAAGCCGGTGACCGGATCGGTGAGTCATCTTGTGTTGATAAGCCTTAGTGGCTTAATCAGTTCTGACGTCATCCTTCCAGTTTGAAGATACTTTTGCAGGCTGGGGCGCGACGCTGGTTGACTGTCTGTGGGTATTTCTTCTTAAATGCCATTGGACAGTGCCTTCCTCAGCGATACCATATTTGGTCATCAAAATTTTGAAGAAAGAGAAATATGCTGCAACGGGACTGCCATCCAGGTTGAATGGTCGTTGATGAAATATCCAAAACGCCGTTGTAACAAGTCATAGAAACAGAATTGAGCATGCCCAAGCTGAATCAACCTGATCTTGTCTTCCTCCCAGTGATACCCTCCTGATAATGAATTTGACACGCGAATACAATGTGAGTCTTTCTTGAAAAGGTTTGTACTTCGATGGGATGTCTGACTTGTTAACAAACTTTCAGTTTGCACGAGCCCATGTCAAGGCTGTTGATTGGTCGTACGTGATCAACAACCACCAGAGCAGACGCTGGGGAGGCCAACCCGAAATTTCTTTCTTTGAGACCGTCATTCGCTGTTGGTAATCGTTTTATATTGCCTTTTGCCACTTTGCGCTTAATCGTGCCCCATTGGTGCCAAGAACTTTGCCTGACAGCGCCTCCCATTTCCATCAGATCTCGGTGGCCTCATCTCCGCTTATGACCTGTCGGGTGACGATCTGATGCTTCAAAGAGCAGAGGACTTGGCAGAGTGGATTTTACCTGCCTTTGGAACCTCTTCAGGTTTTCCGATGTCCCATTATCAACTAGGATCGTCAGTCCTTTCGCTTGTTCTACTGCCCTCATCTGCCCGGCATGATTTCAACATACTGAAAATGTAGGATCTTCTCAACTGATAAGATATCACCCTACGCGTTTGATAGAAACCCTCTCGGCCAAAAGGTAGGAAGAGTTGTGACCGCGGATGTCGGATCATTGACCTTGGAATTCACCCGATTAAGTCAATTAACGTCCCACGATTACTACTATGATCTTGTTTGTTTGCCCTTTACTCATATCCAGCTTATAAGTAAGGGAATATTAATGTGATTTTTTACACAGGTACAAAAAATAACGGATACCCTTGATGGCGATCAGTGGGTCTCCCCCGACCGACTGGGCACTCTCTTCCCAATATATATCAACCCAGAGGTTCCTGAAGCGCTCTCCGAAAAATATTCTATGGGTGAGCCTGCTTTGCTTTCTTTCTTTCTTTTTTTTTGTTCTCTCGCTTTTTTCTTTCTTTTTCTTTTGCTGCCTTGCTCAGCCACATTTTGATAAACAGTGGAATTTTCTTAGGCGCGATGGTCGATAGCTACTATGAATATTTAGTTCAGCTCTTCTTTTGCTTCCTACCCACTTCTGTCAATGCACTCACGATCCGCAACAAAACTATTCTATCAATTCTCATACTCACAGATAAAGCAACATCAGTTACTACGCGGGACAGAGTCACAGTATGGAAGAATGTATACCTCCGTGATTGAGTCGGCGCGCGCGCATCTCATGAAAACTTACGATCTCGAGCCCCCAGGTGGAAAAAATTTCACCGTGCTCGGTGATGTAGAGCGGGGAGTATTCTCTCCTGTTGTCAATCACCTTATTTGCTATTCAGGTGCAATGATGGGGTTAGGAGCTAGACTGTTAAACCGAGAAGAGGATTTGGACCTAGCCTTGAGGGTCTGTCACGCGTGTTCCACACTGTCGACAGGTTCTAGCCGCTAGTTGAGTGGGAACAAAGCTGAAGCTCTATCATCGCTTTGCTTTCACTAGTATGTAGATACTTGCGTCTGGGCGTACGAATCAACTAGAAGTGGAGTTGGTCCAGATTTAGCAATAATGGGCGCAAGCGATGGATACACACGATGGCAGCCAGTTCATTACAAAGGTTTTTTCTTTCTTCCCCTGTGTGCTAAATTCAGGACTAATCCTTGAGTAAAAACCAACCCGTAGGCAAGACTTTCCGCCGATTGAAACCGAACGAAGTTCGCGGTGCAATAGTTGTGAGTTCGCACTATCTTGGCAGGCCGGAGACAATAGAGTAAGAACGAGTTTTCATGACTCTCCTGAGCAGAATCCTGAGTCTGTGGTTGGCTAAAGGGCAATCGATACTTTGCCAGATCGGTATACTACATGTGGCGCATAACGGGTGACCGTCGATGGCAAGATCGAGGATGGAGGATGTGAGTCCCACTCCCTAGCATCAAGTCTGATTGAAACAAAATTGCGTGTCATGCTTCCAAGGTTAATCTTGAAAACTGGTTTCCAGGTTTACTAGCTGGATGGAGTCCTGCATCGCCGAATTCGGTGTTGCGAATTTGAACAATGTAAATTATTTGCCGCCCATGTTGCTTGATAAGCAAGAGAGTTTTGTTTTAGCAGAAACGTGAGTGAATCCCAGCGAGCCATAATTTTCAGGTAATTCACCGATTAGACAAACACATGCTGAGAACTGGGTTCTCATAAACGGCATCAGGTTCAAATACTACTTTCTTTTATTTTCGGATCCGAAGTTGATTTCGTTGGATGATTATGTCTTCAACACTGAAGCACACCCATTCCGAATTGATACACCGGGTAAGGCCAGCCAGCGATATTGGGCAATGCCTGAGAAGGACATTGGCAAAATATACGATCCACCGGGGTAAACAAGTCTGAGCGCGGATATGGGACATTCTTACAGCAATGGGAGAGGGTCGATTTGAACAAACTAAGCGAATCTGATCGTCTGGTCTACAACACAGTCATGGGTTTTCAAGAGAACACAGTTGCCCAAGATAGGGATACATGTTCTGGAAAATTTGGCGGAGCGAATCCTATGGCTGGGTTCCACAATCCGCCTTGATCAGATAAACTCTGAAAATCACATTCCTACTTCGGTCAATTTTCTCTTGGAAACCTTGATTAGTGATGGGTTTCCAGATACATTATCTCTGCAAATTAAAAAGAAGAAGAATCAGTTTGTAATTAGCCCAATCCACATTTGGACCTTTAACCCCATTTTCAACCCACAGAAGTGCTCAGATTGGTCCAAAACAGCTGAATCAGATGATCAAAAAATATTATCAGAATTTTGTGTTTAAGGGAATCTGCATTGGTGCAGCTAATTGCCATGCTATGTCAACTGGAGCAACAAACCAGCCACATAGACATGGCTAGAAGACAATCTTTTGCTAAATATTCTAGCTTTTGTTGCTAAACCTTTCTGTTGAATTTCTGGCTTTCTGAGCTTGAAGTCATGGATGAGGCAGAAGAGAGGAATGTTAAGATTAAGGGCAGATAACTCAGGGAAAGTAACTGCATTGGCTCAGGATGGTGTGGAAAAAGAGGGAAAAGAACCAATGCTAATATTGCTTGTGTTTTAGGC
>SMGU01006657.1:0-19105 GCA_004348175.1 Puccinia novopanici
AAAAATTACGGAATACATACGCGGGCGAGATCAGGTAAACCGCTCCAATTTGACACCGGCACTTTCAACTGCAGAAATTCAAGAATAGACATCGCATCAATACATGAGAAGAATCGAACTAGATGTGCTAAGCAACAAACGTTTTCGGGGGGTAATTGAGCGTTGGCAGGACCAGAGGACTCTTCGGTTGGTTTGGGGTTTAGGTCCAGTGACTTCGTAGCGTGACCATTAATCTGGAGAACTTCCATGCCTTCTTCCATCCACCACTCAATCCATTCATTGAGGATACGGAAAATGATCAGGATATCATTTGGGTTCAAAGCTTGCCTCAGCGCCTTTTTCAATGGACCAATGGAAAGGGGCTGGGATATGATCCTTGACAAAAGGCGCTCCAGGGGTGATAGCTCCAGGGGTGATAGCTGGCGATTTTTTGTTTCTTTGGAGCTTGGAACACGTGGCTGAGAGCCCTGAAGTTGAATAATCCAAAGAATTGTCTCGACTAACTCGTATTCATTGACATCATATAGCTTAGAGACTGCTACTTCAACCGCTGCAACATCACCGGTCCGTCTTAGTGCAGCAACTACACCACCGCGACCATGTTTTGTTCCACAAGACCCGACTTCAGGAGGCAAATAATAATTTGAGCAGGGTAAGGCTTCGACGACGCGCTGAGCCTGTTTCCTGAGCTCAATGTATTTTGATCGGCTAATTGGATGTCAATTCTTTTCCCATGTCCGCGGCGAACTGACCCAAGCACATTTCAAGTAATGCGTGGACAAATCCCTTCGAGAGGATTGACTGTGATCGAGTAAGGAAATTAACGCTGGTCAAGTCACTAAATAGTCACGACTAGATAATAACAGAAAAGACTAAGTAGGCTTGTTGTCACTCACGCCAAGCTTTGACGCTGAGTTGGATCCTTGTAAGAATTTCGTGACCAACTGGTCCACAGCATGGTCAGATGAGTCATTCCCCGCCATGACCACGTCTGGAGATTCACATGTATGTTTGCCACTTGAGGGGCATAAAATGCATTGTGCCCATGCCATTTCGGCGGCCTTAGATGTTTCGGCAGTCCAATGTCCAGTTTCGTAGGTGCCACCGAGACAAACATCGTTGAAACGGAAATGAATGCCTTGAGAGTGGGTAGATGTGGTACCTCATCGGGACAGGCCTTCGTAGAGAAACTCATTGTACAGCAGCCCAATAGTTCTTCTGAGAGTAAAAGCTTTTTCTTGCGGTCCCTAGAGGTCTTCGTGGGCGGGCTGACGCCGTTTGATCGTTGGATTATCCAAGACAGCGTAGCATCTGTAACGACAGGGTTCAAAACTTCTACCCAAGTAGGTGTATCCGGTGGGAACTCCGGTGCTTGAAGGACTTGGACCAGTCGGAGACTTTGGTAAGACAGACATAGGTACATGAGCGGCGGTTGAGATAAGGGGGATAGCGTTGCTGAGACAGTCAAAGGTTCGTGGCCAGAAAGCGGTTCCTGGCTATGCTTCGGGGCAGTTGGCCATGGGCATTCAAGAACAAACAGAACAGCTTGATGGTATAAGTCAACTACGAGGCCCAAGCAGGTGGTAGGTGGAGCAGTAGTGGGCAGGGTGGAGTTTGAGATGATGACAAAGACGAGCGGAACAGAGCAGGGGAGGGGTACAAGCACAGGTAATGATGCTTGCAAGGCGGAAGCCGTTTCAAGTGATTGGGGTTTCGTCTTAAGTTGAATGGAATTGCACTGAGGGTGCGGGATTAGTGTCAAGTCTTGCGAGGGCATGCTTTCTACTTGCAGGGCTGAACTAGGGTAGCGTGATATGAGATAGGTGGATAATGTGTGACTCGGTTCTGAATTGTAATATTTCGGAGGAGAAAAATGAAATGTAAGTTGGGATGCATTGCTCGCTGCGAGGATTGAATCGCAACAACTTACCCATGATGGTAACCCAACCTGGAGCTCCAATCGCCACGTCCAAGAAGTTTTCCTTTCGAGAGGTACGGCCCAAGGTGATAAGTTTATCTGATTGTACTTCCAGGGCGCAAATTTCCAAATGAGAATAGTGGGTTAATCCAGCAGAGGTAGGTTTGGGGGGTTGTGCTGCGACAGATTTGCGCTTCTTTGAAGCACGAGTTTTGGGTGTTGAGTCAGTTGGCAGCGGTTCTGAGGGTGTGGGAAATTCAGGTTTAAGTCGAGATATATAGATCAACAGTCCGGGGGAGTTAAGGATGGATATTCCCGGATGTCCGATCAGGTTGGATGCGGTATTAAATTCTTGATCTTTGGTATGAGTTTGGACCCGGACGTAGGGAGCTTGGATAGGAATTGAGGGCGAAGGGTTGGAATGGGTACGACACGTGGCGATGGTTGTTAGGTCTTGACTACACAGCAGGGCTTCTCCGGATTGGAGCAAAACTAGAATTCGAGCCAGCTGAGCATCAGGGCTACCCTTAGGACAGCTGGAAGGTAGAGGATAAACCATTTCAACCCGAGAGGGGAATTCTTTGACGATGTTAGCCGAACTGGATTTGAGAGGGTCTGCATTGGACGCGTCACGTTCACCAAATCCGCCATTAACTTCTTTTTCGATCCAGACCCAAATTGTGCGACCTTGGTTGACAGCCGGAGAGGGATCCGATGGGCATGAGGTAACGGCTGCATAGACGTATCGGGTGCGGATTTTCCTACTTTTTTTGGCTAATGATTTGCTGATCGTTTCAGATTTTTGGTCCGTTTGTTGAATTTGAGGGATGGAGAGCGCAACAGACGGGGCGGTGAACACCAAGCTTGGGGAAACCTTTTGTGAAGACAAGATTGTTTGATCGGAGACCTGCGGGGACGTGAAACGAAGGTGAAAATGATAAGTTTGAGAGGACAATCAAGGAGAAGCGAGGCTGGGAGGGACGGGCAGGACCAAACCTTGTGGATAGACCAGCCCTGACCGGGAACGGTGACAATGGCCTGTAGAGCTGGTTTAGGGGTGCGCTGAGAGGCAGAAAGTCGGAGTACGGGGTATGTTGAGAACGAAGGAGGATGGGGAGTGGAAGGCTTGTGACTGTCTGCATCGTGGTCAGGGGTAGTAGTGCGGGATAAGAAGCCAGAGCGAATGGGGGCTGAAGCTGGGCCATGACGCAGGAAGTTTGCTGTAGGGGAAATTGAATGCTTCAGCGACCAAGACAGGAAGAGAGAAACAGAAGGAAATACACACCAGACTGAGCTAACACGTCTTCCTTGGGGAAGAGGAACAAACGCTTGTTGGCAGGTGGTTGATCAGTTCTTACGACTAGTTGAGCAGTTGGCTGTAAGCGAGTCGGCTGGAGGAGTGGGCCAAGCGGGCGCAGCACAACTTGTGGGCCGACCTCAGTCACCCAAAGGGGGGCATATGCATAATCAGACAAGCCTCCTTCGACTCGCGTCAACACTAAGAGCATCCGCATTCGTTCGGTCAGTTTTCGGGTCAACTTGACCCGAGGTTAGACCGAGGTTAGCTGACCGGCGATGCGCGAGCGCATTGGTCCGGTGTTTTATCGCCAGCTAGTGTGAGGTTGAGGAGTGTGGATACTCTCAACCTCCACAGTCGCAGGGGAGGTGTCCCTAACCTCAGGTTAAGCGTCGCTAAATTTAGCGACGCTTAGCCAGTTTCTTAGCTTTTTGGAACTTTAGCCCGGCTTAACCCGGGACCGATGCGTTCAGTTTTTGGATTAAGCCGGGTTAAAGTTCCCTAACCCCGCGATTTAACCGCTCCGATGCGGATGCCCTAAGCCCATTTTCACCGCTATCATAGGTTATAACCAATACAGCTCTCAGATGTGTGTTGTTCACTGGCTTATGAAGGAGCTCCCATCATATCAATCATTGCCGAAGGAATACAGTCAAATAGCCGAGTTGTCTGCAGTACCTTAAAATATTCTTCCAACTGTTTTTGAGTGCTGATTTGATTAAAAATTGTGTACTATCCATATGCAAGCTGTAAAGTGAACAAGAAATGCCTGGGTATAATCCTCACATAATTATTCATCAAGATAGATTATTGCTGAGGAAATTAGAGCTAGATTGTAAACAGGAGGAAAAGATAATGAGGCACTTAATATGATATGATCACTTGTTAAGAATGATTCCAAATCATTTAGTGATATAATAAAAATGAAGGCCACATTTGTTAGCTTCATATGACACACGTAATATTTCACTTTTATTGAGTTTGTATGCTTGTGTGTTTGGAAAACAAAGCAATACTATTGCAATGCCCCCACCACAATCACCTGATCATTATCCCCGTATTTCTCAACATCATTGTACCCCTAATAATATGTAAATTGCATACAACTTGTGTAATATTACACACATCATATGACACTAAAAATGAAGCCAAAGTCTTTTTTTTATAGAGTTTTCCAGAAACATAAGAGTTTTAGCATCATTTTATGAAAGTTTGATTATTTTCAAGACACCCTCTGGTAAAAGAAGTTTTTTGGGGAAGATTTAAACTTCACATCAAGGCTTGAGCTGTTGAACAAGGCTTTTTATGATGTTATGTAAGAATATAAATAGGGGGTATAAAATATGACCTAATCCACCCTTCAAACCTGTCAATAATTAGAAATCATCAAATTCACAATTTCCAATTGACGGATTTCCAAAAATGTGTTGCTAAAATCACAATGGATTTCAAAGCTAAAAAATGTCAGTATTTGCTCTTCCTTGTCATACTCCATCTAACTCCTTACATACTTGTATGGGACTATCTTGCCAGCTCCTCAAGAAGACTCAAGCAGCTCTTGAAAGAAAATTAAAAACAAATCCCATGAAAATCATCCAACTCAAATCAACTGGGGTATTAGAGATATGAATAAGATAATTTCAGACTCATATTCCTGTAATAGGGGGTATCAAATATGACCAAATCCACAATTATCTAATCCACGGGTTTTGAGAAATCCAGAATTTTCAAACCCGTGGATAAAATTTTCAAATATGTATTTATTTTCCCCAATCCCTATCAAGTATAACCATTAAAACCACAGTTTTATTCTCTGAAAACCCATGGATTCCCACATGAAGAATTTTTGGCAAGATAGACCCAAAAAGGGAAAAAGCTGGCTGTAGCCAAAGTTCAGACAATGCTGAATAAAAGGACTTGATACTCAGTAGAAGGGGCTGAAGTTCCTTCTCAAAGAATCTTGAGATGGGGCTCAAGTTCCACCTCAAGGACCAGTTTAGTCAGAACCAATAATTTCTTATTCAGAGGATCTAGTCAAGTTTAAATAGACTAAATACATGATGGTCAACTTGTGGGAGTGGTGATTGATCAAGATGAATAAGAAAATACATGTTGAAAAAGAGTGACAGTGGAGTGACATGAAAAGAAGAGAGATCAGCAACAAGTGAAAGTCCAACACCACATATCTCAGCCTCAGATTTAAATAAACTGCCACAATTCAATCATATCCCCTCCTCCCTTCCTTTTTTAACAACTTCCACGATTCAATCCTATCACCTCCTCCCTTCTTTTTTTAACAACTTTATTTCCAGCTAGTTATGCCACTTATTCATTTCATCCCAAGACACTACTAATCACATACTTAATTTTTTCCCTTGCCAGAATCATGCCTCCAAAAAATAAATCCCATCAGAAAAAATCATCATCCAAGAAAGCAACCCCCATGCCAAAGTAATCAACTCCTGCCTGCCTCCAACAAATCAACCCTTAAGGGGCCAGCCATCCAATGAAGTTCCAAGAAAACCAGAGGTAATGATTCCTCTGCAGACAATGATTCTGACAAAACCACCAGTCACTTGAAGAAAGACAATTACCTCATAATCATTGAATGGCTCAGGATCAAAAAGAATTACAATGCCTGATTTGGAACTGGGATGGATCCTGCTTTTGGACGTCCAGCCAAAGGTAAAATCAATGGCTTCAGGATGATGTCTATCAATATTTGAAATCAATTGGCCAAAAAAATCAACCTAACCCCCTGTCAGATGAAGGATCAATTCAAAACCTACAAAGACAAGTACAAGAAAGTCCACACCAAATCCATCTCCACGTGTTTTGGATTGACAGATGAAGATGGAAATGCATGAATCAGTAAAATAAATGATAAGCTTGAAAGAATGTGCACTGCCAGCAAAATTGGCTGGGTTGGGTGTATCCCTGCTAAAATGGGTTACACCCAACCCAGTCAAACTGGGTTGAGTTTTAACCAATGCCACATGCATCTGAGTCAAATTCAGCCTGGAGCCAGCCAAGGTAATAGGCCTCTGAGTCAAACCCGGGTGCAGAACACCTGAGTTAGTCTTGGAAGGCCATCCAACCAATGAAATAATTTCATCGGTTAAATTTAAGGCACTTTCACCTTTCTCAGGGTGCACCAAGGAATAAGACCTCTGTTGAAGGCTCAACCAAGTTTTTATTCCCTTGGTGAATTCCAACCAATGGAAATTAACCTCAGTTGCCTGTCAACCAAGGCAATTTCTCATTGGTTGTGGCTCGCCAATGTAATCAATTTCATTGGGAGCCCCACACCAATGTAATCAATTTCATTGGGAGCCCCACACCAATGTAATCAATTTCATTGGGAGCCCCACACCAATGAAATAGGTTTCATTGGTGTGTGCTCAACCAATGAAATCAAATTCATTGGTGTCAGCGCACACCAATGAATTCTCTTTTTTCAGGGATCTCTGTGGCAAAAAAATTCTGGAGAGGAATCCTCCATGGCAAAACATTTCTGGAGAGGAATCCTCCAAAGCAACAAAATTCTGGGGAGGATCCTCCATGGCAAATTTATTTTATATTTTTTTTTTTTCATCCTTGTCTCTGTTATCTTTTCAAATTCCTGGTTTGCTCTATCTTTTACAATATTTATGTCTCTATTTGTTTTTTGTAAAAAAAGGGGGCTGGTTTTTTGAGCCCCATAATTTGGATCAGTGACCCCCAAAAGTCGCAACCTATCTCACAGACACAGTCAGACAGGCCAGGGGACATTGAGCCCTGGACACCAAGCATTTGGGAAAATTTGGGGGTTGCAAATCTAAAAAACTGGGGTCGCCTCCCCAATTTCAACCAAAATAGAAAATGAAAATTATGGGAGTTGCCAAACCAAAGACAGGGGTGCGTGCCAATTACAAAAAACATATAAAAATAAAAATAAAAAATGGCCAAATTTGACCATTTATTGTTCTTTTCCTTGTGTTTAATGTTTATTGGCCATACCTTTACAAATACCCATTTTCCTGTCTTTTAATATTTTTCCTCTGACCACCCTCAAGTAACAAAATAAAATCATTCATACACACAAAATTAAAGAGTTTATGAAGGCATAAATTCTTTAATTAAATAATTGATTCTTTAATGAAATAGTCAAGGAAACATCTTTGGGAGTAAAATATTCAAGAAAATTGAATCAATCAAGGAAAAATATGGTGGAAAGGGAAAGGAATCCAATAAGCTAGTAGAAAGAGAAAGTTAAGAAGAAATAAAAAAATGAACAAAAATAGCCAATAAAAACCCTTTTTATCCCCCCCCCCTTAAGTCTAGCAGTCAATTCAAGGCCGCTAGCATATTTTTCCACCCACTTGAAAGCTTCTGGCGAGGCCAATTTCCTCCAACTCTTCAAAATAATATATAGGGAAACAAAAAAAGAAGCAGATCTTTAATGAGTTCTAAAACTGAAAAGTTGGAATTGCTGTAAGCAAGGAAAATGGGGGGGTTATTGTTTGGAGGGCAGAAATGAGGAAGGAATGTTTGGGATGAAGCATGAGAAAAGAAGAAGAGGGGGGATTGAAAAGCATGTGCCAGAGGTTCACCCATGGAGGGCATGCACATCCAAAAGCTTCTACCACATGGTTTGTTTGACTTGACCTCAGTTCTTCTTTTCAATTTGTCTAAGGTTTGTTGATTCATGATTTTTGATTTATTTATATTTTCACTTCCTCTCATGATGATGCTTGTGTTTTTCTTTTAATTATGGTATTTGAAATTCAAACATAAAACCATAAAGTCTATTTCCATAAAATTTTCTTGCAGGGAACTGTCTCACATTTCATAAAACATTATTGAAAATCCCCTGTGAAAAAAAATCAAACTTTGATGTTATGTCAATTTTTATGTCTGAATTTTGAATACCATAAATCATATGTTTTTCTTTTGTCTCTTTTCATGTCTTCTTGTGTTTTTTCATGGTGTGGAGTTTGAGGGGGTAGGAGTGTGCAAACTGCATTTGTGGAGTCTCACAGGGTTCATCTTCCCCTGCATCAATGTGGCAATACATCAGCACCACATTCCATATTGTCCTCTGCTAGCCAGCACAAACCACATTCAGAGACTTGAAGGATTTCTAGAAAAGAACTCTCAAATGCTAGCTTGACAAGGTATTGGTCCCACTCTCCTCTTGAACCAATACAACAAGTCCTGGAACCCAAAGAGAAAGGAAGAGGTATAAGAAAGATGCCCCTGAGATCACCCTTGAGGAAATGGTAATAATTGTTGAAAAGATAGAGCATGGTTTATTCTACAACTTTCAAACGAACCAAACAATGGAGAAAACAAAAATGGTATGAAACAACTATGGTTGAAGACCTAAAGAGTCAACACACCATTTTTTAGCGCGCAGCACCTGGAGGGGAAAGAGATTTGGAGAACATACCTGAACAACTAACTTGAATGAGAGCGCAGCAAGAACTGTTTGGCGTATTTGATCCCAAGTTGCTCTGTATGCCGCGATACTAGATCCATCCGAGTATGAATCAAATACTCCAAAGCTTCCTTCAGCTTGGGGCTGAGGAAATCAAAAGCGTCGAGTTCGTAGAACACCAGAGAAGCCTGCTGACGATCAGCACGTCCATGTGGAGGTAGTTCGTATGTTGTACGTTTTTTTAGATTTGTGGCGTCTTCCTCAGGGCTTGTGCGTATTTTTTTCACATTTTGCGGGGTGTAGTTCAAGCTGAAGTACAGAGCAAGATAGGGGTTGTTGTTGGCAATCTTTATACCTGCGTTTTCAGGGGTCATCCACGGCTGGAATATGCGGACTTGGTCGTCGGATTCTCGATTCTTAACCTGGATACCACAAAATGAGATATCTTTCTGGTCCAATGCATCTCGCGATTCATCCTTCAAGTAGATCGTCAAGACTTGATCAAACGTCTGTTGAGTGGGCTTGCATTGTACTGCCAACCCTCTGTGTAGACCTTCCATCAACGATCCAGAGGTTGGTGTGTCCGAATCATATATGAAGTGATTCCAGAACATCATGCCTTGGTACAACAGTTTGTGCTTCTGAACTTCATCAATTGAGCCCAGAGGCAGCTCATTTGCCGAGATTCCGGTGAGGGTTTCCAGAAACTTCGCCACAGGAATAGGGCCAGGAACCATTATTTGTCCCATGACCGGCGCATCGGCATTCTTCATCTCGATATCGGCCCCAATGTCTTTGGATATTTGAAGATCGGCAACAGTTTTGTTCATGGCGCACAATAGAATTATTCTGCTGGAAAATTCGCCAGCGGCCCCTACATCGATGCAGCCTCGGGAGAGAACAACAGCTAGGCACTTGATACATGCTACAAGCACATCCTCGTTGTAATACAGATAATTGTTCGCAGCTATTGCATAAATCGGCTGCGATGGATAGAAACTGTATTGGCATTTGGAGCTTCGATCGAGGTAGCCGCAATGCGCCGCATGGGACGCAGTCAGTTCAACATTGAGGCGAGCTTGACCATGGAGAGGAACCCCAATCGTTGGGCCAAGTAACGCAAGTGCCCGGGCTTCGGTTATGTCAATAGGTTTATCAATGTTCTCGCTAAACAGAAGTTTCTTCAACGCAAACCGAATCATTTGCTCAACAGGATCAGTAGGGTCTGTTGCGCGTTTGAGCGTTATTGCATCACGGAGGTATTGGCCGAAGAAAGGAACACCATAGTTGAAAAGTCGCTCCGGCGATGATAGGTTGTTCCAATTTATCGTTACTTGACGGTCGACCATCAGGTCAAAGGTTGCTAGTTCGTAAATAGGGGGGTACAGATTGGACGATCCTCCGCGAGTTCCAATAGCCCGCGAACTCCGGTCATCTCGACCATCTCGACTGTTTGGCAAGAAATTGCTGACGCGAGAAGTCGTGTCGACTAAGATAGCAAAGATACCCGTATCATTTGGTATTTCTCTCAAAGAACGGCGAAACATCCGGAACAGCGACAGTTCTTGGTCTGGCAGGAATTCAAGCAAAGCACTGGCCTCATCGATGGCCAACACTACCTTCAAGGCAAGGGATTTAAAGAAAGGAATATTGCGAAAAGACTGAGCTGCGCTACACAGATTGGAGGTAGCATCGGTTTGACCGACAAGCTCGCGCAATTTTGACTGGACGTTGGAATAAAAAAATGATTTGGTAGACTTTTGGTACTCATTCCATGCTTTCAACGTTTTCTTTCGATTGAATGTCTCGGGGACTTGTTTGAAAAAATCCAAGGCGACAGACAAAATCGCTGTGATGAGTTCGGTGTGGTGATAATCGGAGGGTCGCTTTTCTAGCATTTCCGTTGCTAGTTCGGACCGTGGTGGTTCGCCGGTGGAGCCCACAGGGCGGAGGCAAATGTAAACGACGCAAACTTCTTCCGCGATTTCCATGAGCAAACGGCTTTTACCGATCATGGTCGGGCCGACGAGACACGTGTACGGTGCAAAGTATCTATCTGGTGACCATAGTGATGCCCAATTTGATAGAGTCTTGATCACTGGTGTGACAATTTCGTCGTGTCCGATATAGTTCGAGGTAAATCCTTTTTGAACAACGTCCAGGATCAGGCGAGGGCCTTCAATCATGTTGCGGAAAAGTCTTTCGCCTACATTGACGGGTTCTTCAATGAATCGAATTTTGTCTTCAAGCTTAATTCCCTTGCTGTCGTAAAGTTTAGGGAAACGCCTTATGAGGGCGAGCTGAAGTAGTTTTTCCGTCGACTCCTCGCCTTCTATTTTCCACATGTTCACGGTTCTTTTCCATGGTTCGATCATGGCCCCAGTGGCAAAATTGAGGACCGCACAGACATCACGGGGGATTCACATAACAAAGAGACAACTTCGTTAAGCAAGTTCAAGTATTCACTAGCAGTGAACACTAGCAATTCCGGAAAAACAACCATGTCAGCAACTTGTTGAAAAATAGGGCAACACAATTGATGGCGCATTACATACGGCCAGCATCTTCCATGAATTTCTCAAAATCTTTATGATAGTCATCATCAGTATGCAGCCGTTTAGATCTCTCCAGCAGGTCTGATTGTGAAATGGAGTGGGCTAGATTTCGGTCTGGGTTTTGACGAGGTGCTGGGTCCGTCATTTTTGCTAGAATATCGATACAGAATTATTCTGGTTATACACCGCCAATGTTGATCAGATGGTGGAAGTTCCGAGTTGATTTGGTTCCGAGCTTAGCGAAGTGGACTTGGTGTGACAGATGAGGCCACAGCGGTGGGTGGTTGTTTGGTTGGTTGCGAGCTTAGCCAGCCCCACGACGATTCCGAGAAGGTTGGCTATAGATCATTGCTTGTTCCCGGAGGTACGTAGGGGAGAGGGGACTGAGCTCCATGGAGTGACTGCAGAGAGAAGGGCCTGCGGAGCGCAGGTCCGACACCCACACGCGGGGGCGGAAGGTGAACCAGCCACTCCAACCGCCCCCGTAATCCGGAGTCCGGACCAGCCCTCAGCTCCAGCAGGTCGAATTTTCACAAGAAAATTTGGTGGTTTTGCAGAGAAGAACAAGAACGAGGAAGTGTTTTTTTTTTTAAAAATTGCCATCAAAAAAAAAAAAACCCTTTCTGCTCAGTTTTTGCCATTTTTGACCAAATTTGTATATATACATATTGTCTTTCCCAGAAAGCTTGGACATTTTCAAAAAAATGTCAATCAGGCAATGCATTTTTTTTTTTAGTTTTTTTCCTTGGTCTATGCCCTGGATTACCATGTGATTCCAACATCCATCAACTCCGATGTTGGAGCTGATAAATAAATAATATTGATTTAAAATTATATTTCGACACTTTTGATATCATTGGTCCACCCTTCTATTTCGCCAAAAAATATTCATCGATCTCTCCCGCTGTTCCCGCCTTTCTTCTTTCCTCGAATCCACTCTATGCCGGCCACTCCACAGTCACCACCAAAAGTCTGATCACCGGTGAGTCTGAAGCCACCAACATACCACCAGCTGCTCACCTCACCGATCTTCAAAACTGATCTGTGTTCATCCCTTCAGCCTGTCGCTCTTCCTGCTGCTCCAGCACCCAAGCAACATCCAAAATTGATGGACCATGCACCTCTCAATACGATTGTTTGATTGGATCCACTCACCTCCCCTTTGGACTGGGTACAATGGACTTACTGGTGTGTTGTCTTATTTCAGTACTATGCTGGGCTTGGCTATTTAATCCGTTGAGGAAGCTGAGTCCTCCTCATCTTCTGCCACATCCTCAAAACTAAAATCTTGCAGCAGAACGGCTTTTTATGCAGTCTACTAGCCACTTGCCTTTGCCTCCATCCAGTATCACTCTACTTGGCTTGAATTCGTCTGATTCATTTGATTTCAATTCTTCGGTTAGCTCTCCTGCCACTTCTGTCTCCACTCCAAGCAGTGTCACTTTACTTGGCTTCGCTTCTTCCGACTCCGGCTTCACCTCTCCTGCATCATCAGACTATATGGCTTCAATCGAGTACCTTCACACCGACCCTTCATTGGTATCCTTGCCTGCATATTTGCCTCCTATCCAAAAAGTTACTGGTGGCACTAACCCAGCAGCCTTGTCTGAAATACCTCCAACCAACCCAAACGACACTTTCAGGGTCCTTGAGCCGGTCAAATTTCAGTGTGGCATCAAATTCACCATCTTCTGCAGCGAGAAGACCCGCCGCAATTCTGTCAATTGGATCCCTCTCAAGCCGATTTCCAATTTATTGCTCACTTTTGATCCAAAGGAATTCATATCGTTGGCTGCTTTCCAAGAGGCTGTTGCAGCCAAATGCAACAAAGACTACAACTATCTCGGCCGAATGATCATTGAAGGCTCTCAATCCGATACTCCAACAATCACATGGACGGCCTTTATCCTCAAGAGTAAGAAGTACCCAAAATGTCTCCGTTAATAATCTTCGACAATGTTTCTTTCAAGCAATGGGTGAACGAGATAAGCGTTTCACACCTCACCAAAGGTGGTGTTACCATTACGATGGATAACCCCGCACCAAAGCTTCCCATGCTCGCAAAGAGGACTTGCTCGCCAAAACGATCAAACGGTTTGATGCTCGACTTCAAGGCCCTTCTCGCTGCAAGGGCAAAAAAACTGGTACTGTCGCTATTGGCCGCTCCGATTCTGTGAGTTGTTTGATTTATTTTGAATGCTTGGTTGCTTCCACCCACCTCCTGTTACATTTATTAAATTTTTTGCTTGCTTTTTTTTTCCTTATACAGGAAGCAAGTAGTGATGGGGAATTCGATGATCTCGACGTTTACGCCAATGAGATATATGCAAAGTACGGTGTGAACACCGAGTACGACCGGTTCCACCCTGTCTACCTTGACCCAACCAATGCAGATCAATACATTCTCCTGACAAGTGGTAATGTAGACTTGTGGGCCCGAGCTATGGTAAGGTTGCCTCTGCTTTGACCATTACTTTTGACATCTAGCTCACCTTGCCCATTTTTCCATTGCAGCGCAATCGTGTCTCAGGGGTCAACATCGAGTCTCCCCCAAGCAGCCTCAAATACCTCCGTCGGAAGGCAGTCAAGGGCAAAGTGCCAACTGCAAATGCCTCCCCCATCAATACCAGTTCAAACGCTGCCCTCGTGGAGTTAACGAAGTGGCTTGTGCAGAAAGGTGGTCACCCTTGAAGCTCCCCCCCACCCTCTTCTGATGTTGAAGTCCCGGCGACCGATTTGTCAGACTACCTTGATTTCATATGCATCGCTCCACACAAAAGAGACGGCATACTGAGCACCCTTCTCCACAACAATATCAACCAATATCACATGTTCCAATCACTCACCGTCAAGGATTTGAAAGGCCTTGGTTTCAATGTGGGTGTGATATCCAAGATCCGCAGTAACGTCGGTCGGTACCAAGTCCACCTTGCACAAAAGTCGTAGAAAAGTGGACATATTCAATGTCAATCACTAAAAAGTAGTCCGGTTGTCTCATCTTTGCTATCAGCCCACTCCTGTCTCATGTTTTCTTCCCCATGGCCTTTGGTTTCCGCATATTGCCCAACTCGTCTGTTTGACTAGCCTGAGTCATTGCTATGACTTCACCCCCCTCATGTCTTGGGTTTGCTTACCTGCTCCTGTCTCAACTGTTTATGATCAGTCATTACTATGACCTCAACCTGTACAAGTCTCATTTTGGCGTCTCGTCTAACAGTCTCATGTCTGCGTCAGTCATTACTATGACCTCAGCCTGTCCCAGTATCATTTTTGTGTCTCCATGGTCATTGGTTTGCTCGCGAGTGGGACGTAAAGAAATTAAACTCTACTATCTCATAATTTTGCATGTCCCAATTTAAGAACAAGGCAAATGGCCTCAATTACGGGGAGTAATTCATTGGAGAGAGTGTTTTTGCTGTAAATATTGAGCATCAATAACCGATGGTTACTGGAGTATTAGACTATCAATGGTAGACTAACTATATTTGCAGTAGTCTCATGACTACTTATATGCAGGAATGGGGGGAATCATCTTCTTTCACAGACACACATTCAGACAATAAGAGACATCATTGTTACCACAGCACATGGGGGAAAAGGAGCAGGGACATAGCAGTTTTGGAAATGAGGCAGATACCAGCAGATAGGTCAACAAACAAATCAGACGCTGCAGGCATCTGTGTCAGACACACTACAATCAATTGTCCGATTTAATAATTGAACTAATGGGAAAAAGCAATGTCCTCCTCAGCAGGAGGACAATTGTACCCGGCATGGCGGTACAGCTCGTGACACAAGGCGGTGGAAACAACATTGTGAGTAGTCCTGCAAATAACCCAGGTTGGATTGGTGGAATTAACCAACGCTTGAGTGCGACGCAGGTTACTCTTGACCTGCGAGAAGCAAACCTCGATCGGGTTGATTTCCGGGCAGTAAGGTGGCAAATAGACAAGTCGGACCCCTGCATCTCTGCACAGTTGTTGCACTCGTGCCCCCCTGTGTATTGCTGCATTGTCCATGACTAGGATTGAGTTGACAGCAGGGTAGGCGTTCATTCGAGGAAGCTGTGTACAAAAGAAGAGTTTAGTTCAAAAGAGGAGAAATAGACATTGAAAGTAAACATGCTTACCACTTTCCATTTAATGAAATGCTCAAATTCCTTTGCAGTGACAGTAAGATTGGTGACCGTCATTGCCAACACCCCATCGTAGCAGATTGCAGGTATTAAAGTGTAGCGCACAGGATTTGACTCAAGCTGGTAATGGGCAGCGGCTGTTCCTTGTCTAGACCTTGAGAATGATTGCAACAAGTCATGAGAGCAAATGCCTGATTCATCTGGCAAGAAAGAAAATTATGAATCAATCAAATGAGTATTTTAATACAACAGAAAAAAGAAACTTACCAGTAAATACTAAGAACTCCGCAGGGACATTCGCCATTCTGGCAACCCAGCAGTATTTGGCCGGCAAGCTTTTGCGAATATTTATGGTATTGGGTTTCTTGAGAGTGATGCTAAGTTTTTCGACCAAATTCTTCGCAATTGTGTTGATGCCAAGGAGCGTTCCCGTTCCATCGTAAAGCCGCTCGCGCATTTCATCAAGGAAAAGCCCAGGTTCAGTGCGGACCAGTTCAATCATGAACTCGCAATCTTCAGCTGACAACAAGCTTTGTATCTCTCTGGATCCCAAACGACCCTCTTGGTCTTGCAATAGATCTCTAACCATCAACTGAATGATTGGCAAGAGATTTTTTGGCCAAGAGATCGGCAGATAAAGAGAGTGGTGGATAAAATCTTGCGTGTGGTTCTGAATTGTCATGCAGACACTGGCAATTTTGATGGATGCGTCGTACCTGCGGAAAACCATGCTGAGTGGGTTGGGGGTGTTTGAAAAAGTGGGGAGGTGGTTGAAAAAGTGCGGGAGGTGAGTAATGGGGTGGAAGATTTGTTTTTGACGGCAATGGAGATGGGTGGTTGGAAGGTGGGAAGATGGGAAGGTGGGAAGGTGGGAAGGGGAGAGGATAGGATCAGGTTTTCTTGGAAATTGGGTAGCATGGGAGTTGTGGTGATCGTGGGATAACGAGGTGGGATTTGGGAAAAAATGATTTGGCCTGGCCAAACCCCCCCTGCCCTGTACACTAAATGCATACTGGAGCTTTTTTTAAGTATATTTTGAATTTAGCATTACACACTATGAATATTCAATATTGTGTAACATAAAACTGTAATGAAAATCTGGCTAGCTTAGAAAAGAGGGATAAAAGAAGACACAGGAAATCCAACCACTGGAGCTTTAGAACCACATTTTTTGATCCAAACCTTCTGGGATAGAAAATATGTGATGAGACACAGGCTTGGTTTGGGTGATAATAAATAGGAAAAGATTAACAGTTCATTCCTGAGGCTCTGCAGAGGGAACAAATATTCTTCTCCACAGCCAAGATGGCATGTGGCCTAGGTCACAAAAATATGTTTTTGGGGTAAAATTCTGCTCTTAATTGAGATGATACTCTAGCCTTAAGAGAGGCAACCACCTAAGGGTCTGAACCGGCCCCAGAAAATCCAGAAACATCCAACTGACCCGCAGAGCTCACTTGGTAGCTGTCGGTAGAGCATTTGGCTTTTAACTGTAAAAGACTGATTGATTGAAGAGTTAATTATGGTCTAAAAGCAGGACAGACTAAGTAAGAAACAAGTCAGAAGGAATCAACAAAGAAAAAGAAGAATAGAGAAAGAAGAAACAAAGAAACCAACTCTTGAGACAACAAAAGCAAATGAGAACAAGGAACTAAATGACTAGTTTTGAGAATGAGGAAGGATAATAGGACTGTGAAGTTATTGAGAATGATCAGTAAGATGATGATAGGACAAAGAGATTGAACAGTCACCAGGCAAGGACACAGAATATAAAGAGAGTAGAAGAGGAGAATAGAAGAGAAAATACAAGGAATAAGAAGGAAGAAAGAACAGGGTTATAAGAAACAGGAGTTGATTGAGAGTGTGAGGTGTAACAGAGTGTAGAGATCTTGAGGAAGGATTGAGAGTTGAGTCGGTGAAGTTGATTGAATAAGGTTGAGAATGAGACAAATAAGACTTGAATTGAAGTCAAGTGAGTTCATGAAAGAGAGTGTGTGACATTTGACTGTGATAGGAAGCTGAAATCTAACAACCAATACAACACATGCTGAATATGCATGTACCGGTTACAACTTAACAGAGGGTAGTAGTGATTTGGTGATTGGATTACACAATTCCAGCAAACCAATGAACTCATCATCTTCAATGGTTTGATATGAGATATGACATTGGACAACATGACAAGCTACCACACATAACAGGCTTTCTCAATCAAGCTTGTCCATGGAGACTTGCTTATTATTTTCCAAGAACTTGACTAGGGAGCCAAGCTCATGTGTGTTGTCTTTCTTTATTCCATGTATGTTGAGGAGGTGGTTGATCATGCTCTTGGTAGATCTTTGTTGGTCCAGTTTCATTTTTGTCAGGCAGATTGCTGTACCTTCAGGGACCTTTGAGGCTTGACAAACATGCCAAACTGTACCGGAAATTGTTTTGCGCTTGAAGTATTGCCACACCCAGCTGGCTGGGCCTCGTGTGTCTTCGATGGAATTGTTCGCAGGGGCTGATGGACCAATTGTTTCAATGACTGAATCACTGGAGGTGGACAAAGATTGAGGTCGAGATGACAGTGTTGCGCTTCCATCTGCTGTAATAACCCGGCACAGCCCGGACCAGTGTCGGGTCGGCGGGGTATCCGCCTGGGTTACCTGCGGGCATAATGAAATCCTGATCCGAGGCACCGGGTCGGAACCTTAGAACTGACCCAGCACCCGAGTGACACCACCATGCAGATCAGTTATGACGTCACCGTTCATGCTGTGCCGAATGGGTCAGAAGGGATCATTGAAGCAAGAGTCCCTTGCTCATGACCACCACACACTCAATTACGGAAACCAATTAACATGTACGCTTTCCTCCCTTGCCAGTCTCGATCAGTCCCCAATTAACAATATCACCTTTAACCTCGTTATCCACCGTCCACTCCAGAAAAATATAACCGCAGGACAGCATGACCCTCAAGACCTCCCCACTTGCCAACCTAATCTCCAACCCAGATTGCAAGATCCCATCCGACTTTGGCGTCGTCGTCGATCTCTCGTCCTACCAGGATGCCCCTTTCGATCCCATTTCCATGTCAGATGTTGAATTTAAGGAGGTCCGATTGACTCTTGCATGAATGTTGTGTTGGATTCATTTAAATCTTACTTTTTTTAAATCCGACAGTTAGAAGACCTTCTCTACAAACATTCCATCGTCCTCTGGCGAGGTGTGACGTTGAATCCTGAACAGCAATTCGTACTCACCAATCGTTTTGATGCGGCGTCCAAGTCTTATGGGTCCGTTCCTTCAAGTACTGGCTATGAACGTGTTGATACATTTACTGACGTTTCAGCATCTCCGTCTTAATATGACAGTCATGGCACTGAAACTTCTGGTCTACAAGCTAAATCGTTGAGTTTTATTGCCCTTCCTGACTTGTTTAAATCAAGATACCCTCGATTTATACTCGTATTAATTCCTTTCTTGATACCACCTTGTAGTATCTTGCACCCAGATCTTAAGACTTTGCCGGGTCAGCCCCAAGTCCAACTGATCGGTAACGGTCAGGTGATCGATGAGGCTGTTGCCCCTGGCCTTAAACCCCTCCCAGTTCTCAAACATCCTCATCACAAGACGTTCCACAAAACCATAATTTCAGATGAGGATGAGAAAAAGGGACATACTCGCTTTTATCGCTGGTGCGTACTACCCCTAACCATTTAGCAGTTGTCCTTTCTTTTTCTCAGATTTTTTACGCACTTGTTGTTTTTGAAAGGCACATCGACGCCGCGTTGTATGA
>SMGU01006658.1:0-15221 GCA_004348175.1 Puccinia novopanici
TTCCGGCTTGTGTTGGAGGTCAGAGCTGCTGATTGGGGTTCCGGATCTGATGTGGTCCGTAGATGATGAGATGAGGCTCGTTCAGAAGAAAAAGATTATAGTGATAGCAATGCAAAGCGAGTGTGGGCTCAAGGGAATGTGTGCGCTTGCCGGAACAACAGGCCCCAAGCTTGATGGGAGAGGACAGGGTAGGAAAAAGTGTGAGCGGGACGCAGATTGGAAGGCACGCTTGTGTCTGGATATAACCCCATATAGTGTGCGCTGCCGAAAGCTGTTTCAGTGGACAAGCGTCGATACAGAGTCTGCCGCCTGGTTTTGGCCCAAGTGGATTTGGGTGTTACCAATAGTTCCATCCTTGTCGCCTTGAAGCGTGTCTCAGACTGTGACTCGGACTGAAGAACACCATATCTTCTTGACAGGGTGAAGACTGGCTGGTTGTTGGCCGAGGGGGCATGTACAATTATTATACTCAACTCTGGCATCTTCATGGGTAGCCCTATATGGGACTTGTCGAAGATGTATATCCTCGTTCCGATCCTCTGTATGAAGGGCTGCTCGAGGGTATGTAGAGCAAGATGAAACGCGTCTCCAGCGGGTGCTGTATTCTCAGCACACACATTTGCATTATCTCCTTCTTGCAGAGAAGACTGGCAACATGAGAAAACCACATTGCCGGCGCGATCAAGCCAGCACTCGCAGGTGAAGCATCCGGAGCTGGGTAGCCCACGGCCGATCCGTTGCTCACCGGCAGACGTCAGACGCCTTCCGGCGGCCGGCCCGAAGCCCTCCCTTCCACTTAGGGCTGGAACCCGTACCCAGGTGTTCCGGGTATACCCGGCTCCAACCCGGCGGGTACGGTCAACAGGCGACAATTCTGGGGATCCAGAAGACCCGGGTATTGTTGGGTACGGGGCTCGGGCGGCACTGCTGATACCTGCGGGTACCCGGAAATTTTAAAGGGCAGGGGAGGGGAGTGGTAGAAAAGATGAAGATGTGTTTAATTGCGAGGAAGATGAGAAGAAAAACAAGAGTGGTATTTTATTTTGGCCAATATTTTATTTCATTTTCTAGTATTTTCGGGTTTTTTTTTGTAAATAAGGATTTCTTTTGTATAAATTGAGTGAAAAGCAATAAGGAAAAATAGATACTGCTACTGCTGAGTTTATTTGCCATCAGTATCATCGTCACTGTAAGTAAGGGAATTGGGAAGGGTTGTAGAGCTTATATCAACCATTTCTTCATATTTTTGGTACCAATCTTTCACGCATACCAATTGCTGAATCAATTGCAAGCTAAGATTATGCCGCTGTGACCCAATGATTGTCTTCAATTGAGAGAATACTTGCTCGGATGGCGCACTCGTGGCAGGAATCCCGAGGTAGCTTTTCGCCATCAAAGATAAAGATGGGTAAATGTTTCTGTGCTGCAACCAGTAGTTGAGGATGTTGATTGAAGGCTTCTCATTTGCTTCAGTGATGTATTGTTCGATCTTGGCACTAAGATCATTTGCCACTTTAGAATCACCAAAGATGTCGGCCTCAATGGTTGACAGGTTGGTGGTTGTTTTTTTTTGCTTGAGTTTTGAGGTCGAAGTCGGCTGCATCCGACTTGGGCTGTGATCAAAGGATCATGCCTCAAACTTGAATGATCGGAGGGCATCATCTACTGTCAGGGAAGAGATTTGGTGATCCTATAAGAACTATTGGTTCTTCTCAAGATGTCTGAGCTTTATTTGCGGGTCAAGGATCATTGCACAGATTGGGGCCGGTTTTTCAAGTGCAGATTTGAGATACTTTTTTAATTTTTCTATCATCTGGTCTGCAGCTGGAATGAGCTGAGCTGAGTCGTACTTATTGCGTATTGAGTAGATATTTTTGATGAGTGACATGTAAATCGGCAATGCCATGCTGAGCGTTGGAAACTTTGAGCAACATAATATCTTTGTGAAATTGTTGAGGGGCTCCAAGAAGGTGACCATTTGGGCCACCTTATCCCATTCGGTATCAAGTAACATGTATTTGGATGTTTCACCTTTTGAGCCACAGTAAGTGGAACAGACATCTAGCAGCAAAAGGGCTCAGTTGAGCATAGCATAGGTTGAGTTCCAGTGGGTGCGCACGTCTAGAATCAACATTCTTGGGCGCAAGGCAATATCGGAGTTGTTAGATTGGCTGTTTACAAAATTGACGACCGCTTCAAATCCTTCGCGTCATTGGGGAGCCTCGGAAGTAAGTAGCTAGTCCATGTATTCTTGAAACAACGGTTTGGAGGTTGACATGTCGTCCATCAGAATGATTGGTCAAGTTCGCGGTATCCATCTTTCTAATTGTAATTTCATGTTTGTTTTCATTGATACATGTTTCTCCTCCAAAAACGTGTATCCCATTTTGAGCCGCTAGATTGATGACGTGGGCCATACATCCCAACAGCTGGCTTTAAGCTTCAAAAATGCTGCCTAGTCAATGCTTGACTTGCGTGGCTAACGTCATGTTGCTCAAAGCATTATCAGCAGTGAGGCTGATAAGCTTATCGGATAACTCCAGGTGGTCAAGTGTATTGACAAGTAAGTCTCCAAAGTTCTTTCCTGTATGTCGACCTAGAATTAATGCAACTATCAATATTCAAAATCCACTCCTCACTAAAAAGAAAAAAATGAGAAAAAAATACCTTCCACCGGCGGCATACAAATGAGAAGGTCTAGCATGCTCCACTCAGGGGTGATGCCATGAGCAGTAATTGCCATGAAGGCCTTTGTGTTAGGCAATGTCCAAGCATCCACTGTGAAAGAGAGGTGTTTGATGGCACTGAGTTTCTTGAGATTGTGGTTGGTGTGTGCAATAAACATCCGGCCAACAACGTTCCTGATTGTCTTGCGGCCAAACTCCACCATCTTTGTCTGCGGCTTCAGAAGTTCTAGAAGCCTGTTGAATGATGGGTGCTCCACGATTGAGAATGGCAAATCCGCCTCGGCGACTAGGTAGGCGATGTAAGAATTGGCTGGAAGTGTCCAAAAAATGGCACTGGTTAGTATCAAAATCTTAAAAGGAAAGAAATAAAAATGTCAATTTAATAATAGTGCGTACACAATGCTCCACACGTTTTCGCTTCAAAAGATTTGGGAGAAGTAGCTGATTGGTTTTTTCTTGGCCTGGAGGTAGAATGTGATGCACCCGCTTGAGGTGCTCACCCATCGACTTCGTGCTGCTAGTTGAATCGCGTTTGAGGAGCATGCCACATGGATCGCCTCCTTTCTTTTTATCTGGGGCGAGACATTTGACTTGATTCATGTCGATTGATTCCTTGAAGTGGTTCCAAACCCAGCTCTTCTGGGCCGGGTTGGGCTGGGAGGCAGGAGTTGGTGAAGCTGTTGGAGAGGAGGGAGTGGCACCTATGTTGGTGGGAGTTGTTGGTGCATCTTCATTTGTGACAGGGATGTCTTGCGCAGACATCTTGTAATTCAAGCTCAGGGATATCCCTTTCCGCCGGGCACAATGGGCAAGCTCGGTGAGTGGGATTATCCACAAGGGCCAACCTTATTGTGCCTGGCGGTGGCCCCTCCTGGCAATACCCGCGCTTGGGGCTGTGCCCCGAGCCATATGCCCGCAGGGCGGCGGCAGGCAGCTGGGTATATCCGTGCCCTGACTGACCCCGCGGGGCATGCCCGCACCCGGCGGGTTCTGCTCGGGCGACCTGATTGGAGGACCTGACAGTTGAGTATACCCGCTGTAAGACTCAAAAGGTGTTGTGAAACCCTTTTGCTGAATTGAGAAGGGGATGGATGAGTTGCAAGCTCTGCCCTTCTATGCTATCAGAAAACAAGACCACCAAGATCGCTTGGCAGTTTATTTAACGTGATAGGGATGGTCTGGTTCAAGATGGCTGTGGACCAAGTGAGATCTTATATATGAGAGTGAGTGAAGTTGTATGATGATGATGAGTGATGATGGATGATGATGAGGTGTGGTGAGTGTTGGTGAAGAGTGTTAAGTGATGAGGAGTGATGAGTGATGAGGAGGGGGTTGGAGTTTATAGAAGGGTGAATAGCCTAGCTGGTAAGGGCTCAGGCTCTGAGGGTTGAAGTTGGGTTGAGGTAGTGGGTTCAAGTCCCAGTGAGAGAAATGTTGAATATAAAGGGTTGTTGAATATAAGGGGTTGATTGAATCTAAGGGGTTGTTGATATATATAAGGGGTAACTAATGTTGTAAAACTATAATATAGAAGGGGCTAATACTATAGAGTGACCAGATAGGTAGTGTTTATAGGGGATAAAGACTAATAAGGGTGTAATAAAATCTGATGCCAAAATCTGGTGAGGAAGGGGGGAATGACAAAAAAGTTACAGGCTTATATAGACAACAATGAGGGATTTTGGCTGGCCTGTTTGCACAGCATTGAGGGAATTTAGCCAGAATGAGGGATTTGTGCTGGCCTGAAAAAGCCATGGAACACACTAGTACAACCAAAACTGAACTAAAATGCACAGCCATCAGGTCATGTGTCTACACAGCCTGTCAAAAAGTGAGGTCATAGAAGGAAAATCCACTAAAATAGCTCAGATCAGGGATCAGGTGATTGATGCACAGCCACATCCAACAGAGATAGGGGTAGAGGGTACATGTGTCTGCATGACAGCCTGCATGGGATCTGCATGAGCCTACATGAGACCTGCATGACCATGTGATTCAGTGTATGGGTTGTTGATGTATGTAGTTGGATTGTTGTATGTGATATGTTGTATGTGGTATGTTGTTGTGTTGGTTGTGTAATGTACTGAAGGTTGTGTAAGGAGTGTGATGTGTAAATGATAGTGGTGATTGGTGATATGTACTGAAGGTGGCCAAGGAGGGTGTGTAACTTCTGATCCAAGGGGTTTGAGAGGTTGCTGTCCAAGGTGACCATAGGGTAAATTGAGCCATAGAGTCTGTTTCTCCAATCAGATATGCTGATTTCTGGCCTGTAGTATGATAAAAGATAGAAAAAGAGAGAAAGAAAAGAGAAAAAGAATAAAAGAAATAATTTTTTTAATTTTCAACATTTAAGAATACCACATCGCCGGGCGGGGCCCAGGACAGGCCTTAGGCCTTGGGTATGGCTTGGGTTCCAGCCCTACACTCACCACACTTCAAAACACCCTTCCATTTCACAAACATGTGAAAAAGCATTATATCACACATGACATGTAATCACATCACACCACACCCTCCAAACAGGGTCTCAAATATGAGAGATGATGAGGTGGAAAAGCTGGAACAGGATAAGTGGATTGTGAAAGAATGATTTCATTAGCAATGAAGAGGAATGAAACAAGAGACAAAAACAAAAGAGAGAGAGAGAGAGAGAGAAATAAGGAGACTACATATCTGGAATAGCATAAGTGGATTGTGAAAGGATGAGGAGAGTGTCCTTCCATGTAGGCTGCTCCAGGTATGGTACACAACAGATGACATGAATGTGAAATGAAACTGAAAGGTGTGTAGCCCACAGAACAAAGAGAAACTGACACACCCACCAAGAGTGACAACTTCTTCAATTGGACATGAGGCACATCCATTGACAAAATAATCAAAACAAGAAAATCAAAATATGATGCACTGAATGTATCATGCATGTTGCCTGCTTCTCAATAGCACATGTGCCACAGGAAGGGGACCGGCAAGATGCAGCAACTCACCTTTCTTTCCAAAGTGGTCCCAAGCAAAGTAAGAAGAGTGAGGATGTGTCCACCGTAGTGCCGCCCAGCTGAGTTTTCAATCCACCTTGCCTTGAGGGAGGGGCTGAAGAAGGAGAACATTCTTGCTGGAGGGAGAGATGTGTGATTCTAAGAGTCTTTTTTCTTTGACAGGAGAAAATTTTGAATAAACATTTTAGTGGTTTGGGACAACATTGCTTTGGCCCTTGACCCCAAGCCAAATTTGTGGTGCATCAGTAGCACATAAATGGTCACCAGACCCAAAGTGAAAGCCATGGTGACAGACAGAGGCCTGTTTTGTCAATAAATTGTTCAAAATGTTCCTCTCATAGGGGTTTTTTACTACTCTTTCAAGTGTTTATATAATTATATCGAATGTGATCACAATGCAATAAAGGGCTCCAGTGATCATAAAACAATCGCAGTGACTATTATTGAATCTTACAGTTTTTACTAGCTATGTAATATTATACATATAATACATATATGTGTGTGTGGGTGTAAGTCTGCAAAAAAAATGAGGTAATGCAAAAAGTCATAATTCTAGATCCAAAACACACACAAAAAATTCAAGACACAATTAAGAATTGCAAGCTACAAATAAGAGAATTAATAATGAATGGTGCTATGAGAATGTTCGCCAAACCCGACTCCAGTACTTAAAGAGTCCTGATGGTGGCGGAACGGAGGAGGGTTTGCATTGAGAGACTGAGAATGAGGCTTGAGGAGTGTCGGGGAAGAACTGGGTTGCAGCGTGAATCCACCGATTGCATCAACTGGCGAGGCGAACCAATTCAAACCCAGATCGGGCAACGTCCCGCTCTTGATCGTGTTTTGATTCGATGATAATGAGACACCACTCATTGGTTGATTTTGCTGTTGCCACTTTGCTACCACAACTCTTCCGCGTTCTTCATGGTTTTCCGTGACCATTTCACTATTCGCATGTTCTTCAACATTCATTGGTTCATTCATCCCCGCTACATTCTCGCGACTTGAGCCACTCAAACCAAGTATTTCTTGGATCGTTTTCGTGAAGCACTCTTGTTGATTGAGTGATCCGTAAGGTGGATTGCCGGTTGGAGCGGAAAAATCAAACAAAAGTGGGCTTGATACTTGATTTGCATTTGATGGAAATGGTGGCTGCCGTTGCTGTACCGCTTGGTGGTCAGTTAGTTGGTGAAAGCGTTCATGCGAGTTAGGATTGGACCCCCAATAGCTCGTCATTTCTTCCATACCTACAGTAGGTGGGGCTGGAGGCACGTGTAGAAATGGCATATGCGCTTCACCTCCCAACGATTCACGACTGGACCCATAATTTGAATCCATCAGCACGTTTTTGCTGGCTGCAGTCGGAGAAGGCGCCAACCGATTGCCGGAGGTGGGGGTTACTGAAAGCTTCGAGCGTCCAGCCTCGCGCTGACTAGAGTTCTTCTCCGGATAAGTCCACAATTGCAGACCGTCAGGGGATCTCATTTTCGAGTGGCTTTGATGAAATACATTCGCAACTTGTTCACGACCTGACGGATTTCCGGAATCGTCACCCATACTTTTGGAAAAATTGATGCCCATCGTGCTCCAATCCGATGTAGAAATGGAGCGCACAGGTCTTGTGTTTTCATGAGGGACAATGGCCCCGGAGGGTGTGACTGACTTGGCGAAACCCGACCGGGAATCGAAGCGGGCCGTCCCAGCTGGAGGGGAAAGCAATTTACTACTACCAGTCGTTGATTCAGCTGAGAAAGAGGGTGAGTTGTTCTGATCAGCGTAGGAATGTGACGGATAATTTTCGATATCACTCGAAGAGGCGGGTCTCTTGAGCCCTCGATCATCCGGATTAGCCTTCTGGAGTTGGATATCGCCGACCTTGAATGTTCTTTGATGAATACTTTCTTGCTGTTGATTTTCCAAAAATTCGACATCTCGCAGATCTACGAGGCCTGAAAGAAGTTCCCATGCTCTGACAGCCCCGGTCCAGGTGGGCTGTTGGAAAAAATTTAGTTGTGCAAGATTCAGTACCCACTACTCCCCTCCCTTTTTTTTTTTTTTGGCACGCAAGCTAGTTCATAAAGTGATTACTTACAGCCATTTCTTTTAAGCATTTCATACACTTCAGCAAGTTGCTCTTCGCCGTGAGAGCCAATCCGGGTTCCGAATTCGCGTTATTAACCTTAAATCATCAGGATTACCCGCAATGAGGAGGAGATGGATGAACAAGGAATTGCATCAGCGTCAAAATCATGATTACGTTTGAATAGATTTGGAGATTAATTACATGCAATATCGCAGCTGTGAAAATGTAGTAAACTAAAAACGCGGGTGCATGCCTCAAGCCGAAAGCCTCATGATATGTTTGTGCTATGTGAGTAATTGCGTTGGCAGCAGTGGTGCAAATGCTATGAGATGGATGAGGTGGTGGAGCATCGCCCGAAAAATTGCCTGTGCGATCTTGTGGACGTGAAGCCGGTATGAAGGGTCGATGAAGCAATATCAAAGCAGTATAGAATTGGGCATGCAGTGTAAGAAGATGAGGAGTAGGAGCCCGCTTCTCAGAGTCGAAATCTTTGCTGCCTGTTTTGCACGGCCTGGGATGGATTGGATGAGGTCTGTAGCGTAGCTGTTCTGGTAGGTCAAGATACCAACGGGCAAGATTTTGGTCCAAGAGGGATAATAAGGTTTCACTCGATTGCCCAATCACCCGAATCCTGATCGCATAGATATTGGCAACGATTCGACTAATTAAAACCGAAAGGGAGGCCGCTCGATTGAAGCAAGAAATAGTATAACTCTTCTGCTCGATTGTATCATTGGGGTCTCTGGTTGGAGAGTGGGCTCTAGAAGACTGTTGTTCGACAACGATTGGATCTGATATCTGGGTCCCAGCTAGCTCCGCTCCTTGGGGATCTTGTGCTGTCTTTGGATGATTCGGATGGATAGTTGGTAGTCCCGTTGAACTGCTTTTGGACGTACATTCCCCCCATCGCTCATGCTCGTCGGGCTCATCGGCGGAAGGAAACGCGGTATCATAATCGCGCTCAAAAATCATCATAGGTCTCCCCATGTATGTGCTGACATACTTATCCATATTCACACATGCCCACCAAACTCTTTTCCTGATTTGTTTATCTACGTACGTAAATTTCTTGACTGGCATGAACCATTTGTCCACATCTCGGAAAAGTCCCATATCTTGAGCCATCCTTATGGCCATCCCAGTATATCTGATGAAAACAACCCAAAGAAAACCGCGGATCAACCATGGGAGCCCCCAAAATGCAAATGTTGAGGCAAAGCACTGGGTGAAGCAAAGCTCAAGTACATTACATGTAATAGATGAATAAACAAAATTCGAGCTTACAGCCAGCTTTCAGCCATTGCACCGGCCCCGATCTCTCGATATGCCATTAAAATTAATGATTGACAGTTGGTCAGCTTGGAATTGCCGTAATCTAAGTTCAACATTTGTTTGGCTTTTTCCAGATAATCGTCCCCAGCACTGCAATATTGACCTTCGATAGGCATGCTTGAAGAACGATCCGAATATCGAGATGAGATGGAAAACATGACCAGTAAAAGTAAAATTGAAATTCGATTGGTAGGTCCGAGTCCGCTCACGGGAGGCTCCATTTCGTGATCTTGCTGATGGATAGAAGAGGGTGATGGTTGCTCTGAAGGTTCAGTCAGACTTTCATCAATCGACGAGCTATTGCTACACATGGCATTACACCAAATTTGATTCAAGCTCCAATGAGGTCGTGCGCGTTTGATTATATCAACGTTTTTCATCAAGTTGTGAAATTGGCTCATAAACTCGGGCTTATAGAGGATTGGCATCATAGGATGAACAAACGTCCAGTAGAGGTCCAAGAGGTGATACATCATCTCCTGGTTCTGCAAAAGCTCTAGAGGATTGACTAGCTTTATTACGGAGAGATTTTCCAGTGATCGATGTAGAGGAGCGGCGGGTCGTAAGCCAGGTTTGGGAAATTGCCAAAAAAAGTCCTTGTATCTCTGAGAAGCTGAAATAAGATAAAGACCCGACGATCGACCGTGATATCGAACTTCGTCATCTTCGTTCAGGCTGAGTTGACCAACAACATCGGCTAGCTCACTGATGGTGCCTGGAGAGTGTTGTTGAGGTGAAAGCAGACCTAGATTTTGGAAAGTTAGTTGGGACTCATTGCCGCTAGGACCGGATGGTTCAGGACGACTGAGAGTGAATGCGGCTGTACCAGTATGAGGGATGGTGGTGGTTGAAACCGATTGATTGAATGAGGTGACTTGTGATTTAGGGCGGTCGATTGAAGACACTTGTGAGCCTACTTTACGACGACGGTTTTTGTGATGAAGATTTGTCTCATCCGTGAGAGGAGGAGGAGGAGGAGAGTGGTCGAGTTGGTTTTCTTCGCACTCCGAATCATCATCTGGATCAGAAGATTGACCAGTGGGCTGGCCAGATTCAAGGGAGCGATGATCTTGGTCGACAGAGATTGGACTCAGGTGGCTAATACCCCATAGCACCTTTTGGGTATCGGTCAGGTGTAGCTGGCCCCTGCGATCGGAGGTTGAGTTAGTGATAGTTGATGAATCGGAAGGCTTCCAAGATTTTCTAGGCTTGCCGTCGGTGCCTTGCTGTGCTGCCATTTTGAGGTCACTGGTTAGCAAGTCTCTGACTTCGTTGTCACCGATTAATTCCGAGAACAGGGCTTGAGCGCGTGGATCATCATTGTTTATAAGACCGCCCAACAGCGCTTCCATGCGATGGAGCCTCAACTCGATTGCTTCAATGTAGCCTTTTGGCGGCCCTCTAGATTGATACATGTGATAGATTTCCATTGGGGCGCGTTAAAAGCACGTCAGTGAGAAATTAAGCCATTGGGAATGACAAAACAAGAAAATGGTGACAATTTTCACTGACCTTTTACGAGAAGTACCATTGAATGTGCATTCAATGCTATTCGCCACGCAATTTTGGCATGGTCCAGTTGCCGGGATACAGCCATTAGGATCGGGTGCTCGAGTGCACTTGCATTTAGACTTTCGACAGTTATCGCCTAATTCCATATACATTAAGGACCATGCGCGCGTCAATGTTGTTAGCTGTATTCATATGCAAGAAAAGAACTGACAAGCTTTCGTGGTCCTTCGTTTAATGTCCTTTGAGACTTTGTTTTCGTTCTGGAAACCCGACGAGGAAGGGAATTGGAGATTTTCAACTTGAGGATGTTGGAGTTGCGTTGGAGGCTGATGACTTTCAGTGTTGATTATGGGGGCCGAGAGTGGTGGGAGTGATGGAGACTGGGGAAAATGAAGGAAATTGGAGTGTTGATCGATAGGCTTGTTGGTTCTTGTTGTATCACCCAGCAGCAGATTGTCATTGGGCTGATGATGTGGGTGGTGGTTCTTGGATGGGTCCAGATTAGGTTTCAGATTTGCGGATGAGGATGATACTGGGCGTGGAATGCAGATTGGTGGAGGGATGTTGTTCCTGTTGAGATAGTTTGATGATGAAGAGTCAGCAGTGGGTTGGTTGGTTGGATCGGCTGATAGTGGTTTGATGATGTTAGCGGTAGTTGGGGTGATCCTTTCTGCGGATGAAGATGAAGGTGATGGTGAGGATGAGTAGGCTGGTGGTGATGGCCTGGGAAGTGTTGTTTGTGTTGGGAGTGAGGAGGAAGGGGAGATATTAATGGCAGAGGATGATACTGGTGGAGAGTGGGACAGGGATGGTTTTTGGTTGATGGCTGTTTGGCTTGAGTTGTGGTTCAACTCCCAGCTGCTGCTGCCCAAGTGTTGGTTGCTGCTGTTCGTGTTGCGGTCGAGTTGTGGTTTGGGACAGCCCGTGAAAGAAGAGAGCTGCAGAGGGTGGTAGCTGACTGAGCCGTTGAAGCTGGGCATGACCAATGACGAATCGATCGAGGGAATGACGTCAAAGTAATCTTCACCTCCCAATTAATAATATGTATGAAAGAATAAATTATTAACGTCTTGATAATAATTTAATTAATCTCGGTGACGGTCAGCAGAACGGAACGGAACGCTCTCTTATGAAGTGATAGTGATGCTCTTCTTTTTCCTGCTTCTTTCGTGTTGGTCGTATGTTGGCGATAGACACTGGGGGCGAGGAAGGGTCGATGAGCGTAAGAATGGAGGTGTAATAAAGAGCGAATGGGCTGCATCCACCACTGCGAACACCCGAAGGCCCTCGTACACGCAGGCACACCTACTCCGGCGGTCTTAGGTCCACCGAGCACTGAGGTTATTGGGCTTGAAGCTCTGCGCAAGCCAATCGCTCTCACATGAATCACTCTCGGTCGGAGTTTGATTCCGTAAATACAATACCCCATCAAGTTGTGTATGTATCCTGATAATAACAAATATTTCTTCGGGCTGATAAAAACTGATCAACTCATCCATGATACAGAAGTAGACTTCATGGGGCGTACGCAGGTAACACCCACCCCACCGGCGTATGAGTCACTAATTGATCGCTAAGTGTTGTAAAGCTTCTGCGTTGGACCCACACCGGCACCATTTACAATAAAAATGTCAAATTGGACACTACTCTCATCAATGATTCCTGGATGGACGTTCTACTTCGTCAGCTCGCCTGTCCAAAAATAGCGCGAGCGAGACACGACTAAAGTGGATCATGCACGTAGAGAGTGTTGAAAAATGAGGCGGCAGACACGTCAATCCAAGCCATGAAAACCCCACCATGAGTATATCAGCAGCACTTTGACTGAGGCCCTCACAATGTATTATGTAAAAAGTTCTTTAAAGAAAACTCGCCTGCAAGACACCTTCCATTCTTTCCCCTATGTCACTTGTACTCTGTCCAACTGTCCCACTGGACTTGCCTAGTTTCGATGAAAATTACAGCTGTCCCACTAGACTTGCCTAGTTTCGATGAAAACTATCATGCGTTTCACAAAGTCTCTTGAGACAAGTTACACCGGAGCTGCGTTTCGATAAGCAGGTTATGATTGTGTATCTTTCGTTTTGTTGACGGATCAGGAAGGCTCTTGGTTCCGGCCGATAAATACAGGTGATCCCGCCGAGCAAAGAGAGCATCATACCGGTCTGATAACACCGGTAGTGATCAGTTTGAGCTTATACTTCGCCCCGCCCGGCTGCAGCCCGTTTCGGCGCGGGATCACAGGCACCGAGTGTGATTGTAACATTGAACCCCGCTGCAGGTTACACCGGGGCTGCGTCTCGATAAGCAGGCTATGTATGATTGATATCTTCTATTTTGTTGACCGAGGATGGCACTTGGTCCCGGCCGATAGAGCCATGTGATGTCGCGGAGCGATGAGGGCATCATACTTGTCTGCTTAACACCGGTAGTAATCAAGTTTGAGCTTATTCTTCGCCCCGCCCGGCTGCCCGTTTCGGCGCGGGATTCCAAACACACCGAGAGTGATTATAACTAGGAACCCCACTGGGCATCAGACGCACGTGCCTATTTACAGTTCGGTCTCCTCATGACGAGCTAGCCATAAAAGCAAGCGGAAGGCACCATCTCAAACGTGCGCCCTGAATCTTCACTCGCGTGAGCCTCATAAAAATCCCATCGGGTTGAGCTTTGTTATGCGAGGCGCAGTTTATACTGATGTCCTATGTTGCTTTGTAATGTTCTGTCTTTCCGAAGAAAATTGTGGCTCGATGAGTCAGCTAATGGGAGAATTTCAGTGCAGCTACTCAGGGGTCTTTGAGCGTTGCTATGATGACCACGTTTTTTCCTTTTTCTTTCGATTTTGCTGAAGGCGAACATAGTGAAAAGAGGCCCGAAAGCACAACTCTTATCATCACGTGAGCAAGTAGCCAGTGCAATAGTTTGTTTTCTTTAACAAATGGATCAACTCTGCCCGAGATCTTAATTATTCATTACAAAAAGTCTTACTTTGGGAAGGACAGGTTTGCATACATGAAACCAGATTTGACAAGTCCCTGCAAAAATGGTAATATTGGTTAATATGAATTCACTTGTTTGAGTTGTTATTGTACACAGAGCTGAACTCTGCTGATGTTTTTTTTTTTTTGCAGAACCATACACAACATATCTAAATAGATGCTCACCGGAATTTAATGTAAAAAGATGCTGATGACATAGCTAAGATACGCAATGAACACATGCTGCCATGAACCACAATTCAGCTGGATATTGACTCAAAAGGATGCTTCATCTCACTGCCAGCAAGCCCAATTTGGGTGAGTGCATGCCAGAGTAATCAGGATGAGCTCAGTCATGTTAGGTTTATGGGCAATGTGTGTGAACTGATTAAAGGTAATGGTGTAGCTCAAATTGCTACCTGCTTGAGCAGAATGAAGCCCTTTTGAATTGGAATTGGGTGTTAACTGATGGCTGGTTTGCATCCTGCAGTCTCAATAGCTCAGTTGGGAGAGCGTCAGACTGAAGCAGTGTGCATCAATCTGAAGGTCCAGTGTTCAAGCCACTGTTGGGACAAGATTTTTGGGAAATCCTGTTTTTTGGGATCCACGAGCTTATATGCAGAATTATGTTTTTGATGTGCAATAATGGATGTTTGATTGGAAGAATACTCATGTGACAAGCCTGGGTGAAGCCAAATAGAAATAGTGGGATGCTATGGTGAAACATGCTGTCTGACTTAAACTGGAAGTGAAGTGCTTTTTTTTTCTTGCCGTTTTTTTACCATTTGTTGAAGTCCACTTCTGCTAAACTAACTGGAATTGTAGCATTTGTTTTGTTCAGAACTCTTGTAGCATTAGTTGCAAAACTAACATCACCAGGAAAAAGGATTAGGAACCTCCATGGGGGTGCCTCATTGTATCCACCTCCCATCCCAATTCTATCCAGGACTCTCTCTATGTCACAGCTTGATTCATATCCCAGTTATTATCTATATTTCTATCCTTATTGTATCCCTGGTCCAAGAAGATATACTTATCTAATAAATAATTATTTTATCCTGAAACAACTCATTGACATGAAATCAATAGGCCACCAAAGAAAAAATTCAGGTAAAGAAATTACAATTGGAATAAATGGGAGTCTCTATAATTACTGACCCCCATCAAGTTTCCTCAACTTTTTCATGGTTACTCATTATATCTATGTTCCATCAAAGGTCCATAAATAACTATCTGTGGCATCCATGTTGGTTCATATCTAATTTGCTATCTAATTTTCTGTTTTCTTAGCACCCTATTGATTTTCTTCAAAGAAATTTAAATTAATTTTTATTTGTTTATTCACACTGGGTTTTGAGTAAAGTTTCTGTTTTATTTCTGAATGTAATATACCAAACATACTAGTATAATAAGGAATTTTTTCCATTTAAAAATATATTCATCCTATTATAATAAGGGGTTCATGATAGCAATTTTTGTTTCCAATCCCCCTTAAAATTTCTTCCAATTGCTAATTTTTAGATTTAAATAAGCTACTTAAGCCACTCAACAAAAACTGTGAGCAGATACTACTTGCAGAACATAGTCCAACCAAGCAGATATGTATATATAATCCATGCAGAGGGGGGGGGGGGGG
>SMGU01006660.1:0-16195 GCA_004348175.1 Puccinia novopanici
CACATGCTAAAGAATTTATCAACTCAACCAATTATAGCTTTGGGGCTACACTGGTTAGGATCAAACAATTGGTCACTTGCTTGCTTCAATTTTATTTGATTGATCTGTTTTCTTGTTCCTACTATAACAACGGTGATATATGAATGTGTCCCCAGGAGAATTTTGCCCAGGATCATCAATTCATCATCAGAGTCATCATACAAGGAACAATATTACAGTCAAAAAGATCAAAGATGAAGTTACAAGGAAAACATTAAACGCTTGACCAATGAACAATTCTTAATGAACATGTGTTTTCTCTCTCTCTCTCGACTTTTTCCTTGATGCATTATTATGACTGATACAGTAAGATAGTCCCAGCCTGATATTCAGTAGGCCGGGATCACACGTTTCCCGCAGCATCCATAATACACCAGATCAATTGTCAAGAAAAAAGAAGGCAAGACAAATGAAGAATAAAAACATTAAAAAATGAATGATGGTTGATGAAAGAGTCTTACAAATGAAATGTGATGAAATGGACTGTTAGACAAGTGAGCAATTGATTTGCTGACACAGTTATTCATGGTTATGTGAATGTTTCAAGGTTTGTATCCTCATATGGTATAGCAGGACTCAAATTTTGGTCTGTCTGGAGGTCAAATGTGATCCACTGGGTCCATTAGATCCAGGCAGAACAATCATGCCAATTGAGCCCTATGGACCACACCTCACCTCAGGAAGGTCAAATTATGACTCAAGATATACTAATAGAACCATTTTGACTATTGACCCAAGCTTTTCACTACACTACTGCTGAAGAAAAAAAAAAATGAAAAATGAAAAAATGAAAAATGAAAAAATGAAAAAAGAAAAATGAAAAAATAAAAATAAACATGTGAACATCCACTTTTGATATTGTGACTGACCTACTTTTTTTCTTGGTCTTAGTGCTATTCAAACTCATGCTACAAACCGGTTCCATTTCCAAAATCAATGGTTAGCATAGCTCATATAGCCGCCTTGCAGCTGAAGCTACGCTAAGGTTAGTGTAGGTACTAGCTACGCTACAGGTTAGCGTAGCTGCTAGCTACGCTACAGGTTAGTGTAGCTTCTAGCTACGCCACAGGTTAGCGTAGCTGATACAAAGCTACGCTACTTGTTAGTGTAGCTTCTAGCTACGCTACTTGTAGTGTAGCTTCTAGCTACGCTACTTGTTAGTGTAGCTTCTAGCTACGCCACAGGTTAGCGTAGCTGATACCAAAGCTACGCTACTTGTTAGTGTAGCTTTTGTTACAACTAACACCGCTACAACACCGCTAACGGGAAATTTGGTTAGCGTTAGTTGTACTTTGGGGAGCACAACTAACGCTACGCTAATGCTACAATTTTTTTTTTTCAAATCCTGTAGCGTTAGTTGTCAAAAATTGGCGCTAACGGTAGCTTTAATGTAGTGTAGCTTAATAAGCTAACACTACGGGTAGCGTAGCTGGCCCACCATTGCTAGAACCCCCTCAAAAGTGTCTACAACACCTCAGCCTGCACACAAGACACCACAGCCAGGTATCATGGTCAATTGTGGTATTCTTATTCTGCAGGATGATAAATTTGTCAAGGAACTCACCTCATCAATGGAGACTAAGATTGAGATTGACATCACCAACCCAAATTTATATCATGATATACTCTGGGAATTATTCTCACTGAGTTGATTAGGAAAAATATTATTGACAAATTCCCTAATGAGCCACTAGAGCAGACCTCTTTGAGCCATGAAACCATACATCTTCCTGATCTCAAGAACCTGGTTTCTCATCTCAAAAAAATAAAAAAGAAATCCAAATTTGACTTGATTTATGAGGACTTGCCAGGAAATCTTACCAGTATCCAAACTGGAAGCTCCTTGTCAACCAACACAACAAAATACCCAACTAAAAGAGCTTGTTCAATCACTAACAATTTACCAACTGAAACTACCAACCTCATCAGTGTTGTCCAAAACCAAAGCAACATCCATGTGGCCAAAAATGGATGGGAACTTGGTGGTGTTGCAGGTTTGTTATCATAAATCTAAATGTGTCTTCCATGTCCAACTTTTCTTTCCTTTTAGGAACCGTTCAAGATTTCTGTGGGGCCATCATCTCCACAGAATTTGTGTACCTTGGTCAGCCATTGGTCAATTTTTCAATGAGTTTAAGCCATAAGAGTTGGATTGTAGGCCAGAGAATCAGTTTTAAACATGAAGATCTTAGTTCCCAACTTCACCAACAACTCAACTCTCCACTCCACACCCTCAATTTCACCACAAGCTGAATAAATCTCATAGTATACAAGAGAAGATCATTGGAAGAGGAAGCATGCAAGTGGCATATGCAACCAAAGTCAAGACAGAGATAGTAGACAGTAATCAGGAGATATTTGACTATGTGGCCAAGGAGAGGTTTATCAATCAGGTAGTGTCTTTCAGCTATGTGTATGAAACTTGGGGGATCCAATGGATATGCCAAGTACTATCACTGTGCTGAAGTTATTGAAAGAAGAGATTACTCTCAACTAACAGGTGTATCAATACACTAGTTAAACTGTAGTCCCTTTGTGGCTCAATCTAGGATGGCTTAAGGTAGGAGATACCTCTTTAAGATAAACTTACTTGATATACAAGTGAATAAGACAGAGGTGACAGCTGGATTAGAGCTGTGATTATATCCTGATAACAACAGAGTTTTTAAAATTTTTTGGCAAGCACTTGAACTGATTGGCTAATTTTCAGATTTGTTTGTCTTTCTAAAACTGCTTCTAAGGATCAAGAGAAAGCTTTTAAATGGGGATTTTAATAAGACAGACTAATTTTTCAGAAGTAAAAAGGTTGGGTGATGGGGTGATGGAGCATTAATCTAAAATTAGGAGGAGAGAATTCACTGCACTTACTATTTTATGCTAGGGTAAGGCCAAAGAAGGCCACCTTTTATATTCTAGAAGTCTCCCAGGAAGCTACAGGGAGAGCCTATTGTGTATTGCACCATTCTTACATCAAATTATTCCATAATGGTGTCATCTTGCACCATCATAGTTTATTTGAGGACTTTAATTCATTCTATGTCCCCATGACATCATAATGCATTGTTATAACCAATTACATCATGTGTCAACTAATTGAATAGCATGAATTGGAATAAGTTCTCACAGAATGTTCATGTGGAACTTTCTCAGGTTTCTTTAACCTCAATTATATTACTATTGAAGTTGTACTAAAATATACTTGTATACAATTGGGATTTTATTATAATTGAAATCCGGCTCAATCTCCTCTCTCATTGTTCAAATAAGATTTGAAATATATTCATTTCATATTTATGTACATGTTGCATTATTTCAATGTAAATATTATATGTAACTATGTTATGTTCATACTTGCTACACAGTCCCCAGCAATGATTATTTTAATACTTCTTATGGTACTTGGATTTGTGACAAAGTAACAGAAGGAGTAGGAATTTTGGGGTAGGACCAGTGGTTAACCCTAGGTAAAATTAAACAAGAAATCCATTTTGTAAAGAATATTCAAGGATTTCTCAATATTAAATGAGATACAATACTATAATTACAGATATGCAGGCTTTTGGATACTCTGGAGTATCTCTAAGGCTGACAGTGTTTCTGTCACATCATGCCACAGATTTTTGAATGTATCAAGAATTTGTTATTCTTATTAGAGAATACAAGCGTTTTATTTCTGGATCTACCAGTCCATTAATTAACAATATTTTGAAGCAAAGAACTGCCAGCTTTCATGTGAGCAACTTCTTGCATGCTATTCAGGAATCCATTGCTGCTAATTAATACCTTGTTGATTTCAAGATTGCTCAACTTGTGTTGCTTTAATGAGTGACATCAATTTCCCATCCAAAATCTACTTTCTTCAAGCTGCTCTTCAAGGAGATTATGAAAAGTATTCAAGCAATGTAAGCTTTTAATGAACAAATTCACCCATTGGTCTTATGTTAGCTCCCAAGGACAAAGCCTGGTTTTCAACCTTCAAGGTGTTGGAACAATAGTGAAAAATCCCCAAATAATTTATTTATATCATTCATAAGTGTCTCCCATACTCATTACCTCCTCAATCAACCTGATCTTGTTTATTTTTCACTTGTTGGGCAGATGGTAATAATTCCAAGTCCAGAATTCAATTATTTATTGAAAAACATGTATGTAAACCGGTGTGTCTGGCACTCCACCTTGGCAAAGCAGTATACCACCTGAATTGGCAAAAGGAAAATGGAGGAACTCAATCCTATTTTGGAAGAGGAGATTTTCAGTATACTGGATCTAATCCACAGAAAGTGGTGTGCCAAGTATAGATAACACAGACAAAAATGAGGTAATTTAAAATTACCAAAGACAAAATTACCGGTTTAAAACTAATAATAAACAAAAAAAGCTCTTGAACACTCATAATGAAGAGAGAAAATAAACATCTTACAACCCTGATACCAGCTTCCTGAAAATGGATGTAAATCCTCAGAAGGGTTACCTGGACTTTAACACAGGTCTTCCAAATCAACTTATATAATAATTTATTGAGGGTGGAGTATTATAATGTGATAATCATAACAAAAAGGCCAGTAATCTTAATTATATGAGAAGGAAGGTTCCTTTGTATCTTATAACTTAACTATACTAAATAATAACTGAGGAGGAGTGGTCCCAAATGGGGCAAAAAGGCTCCACTTAGTATTCTGAGACCCTCCCTTGATACAACTAGATAATCTGCTCTATTCATGGCCTTGAAGCGTTCACAGGTAGCTAATTTCAACCCTTTGTGGCAATGCCAAGGCTATTGGGTAAATCCTCCCTTTTGGTATTTCAGAAAATATCATTTTTCATGCCATATTTTCATGGTTATCATGTAGGATGTGTAAAATTTATTGAAGAATGTTTTTCACAGGTCTTGAAGCGCACATGATGTCAGAATGAGTCTCAGGGAACCTCCTTTGCCACAGATAAATTTATGCAAAGCATACGTAAGCATTGTTCCACAACCACAAACAACTGTGAATATCCATTCTGGTTCAAATGAACTAACCTTCTCCATCACGCAGATGACCAAATAGGCAAAGAGCTGATTCAGCCATGCCCGACGCAAGACCCTACCGACTGCCAGTCAGGGCCAAGTGGCTCAAGCGTTGTCGAGTCTATGCACTCTGAAGTCTAAACTGTGAGTACTACCGCAGACTGCTTCCTCACATTAAATACGAAGGCCTCATTACTCACTGAGTTGTTCCGTCGTTGAACTCACAGTCTCCATTCAATACCACCCACTTCTTACCATCAATTCATCAACTACTCGTCCTCATCAAGCCCTTGACCCTTGATCCTTTCCTCTTCTTGTCATCTTGAATCCTATTCCCCTTTCCTGCGTCCAGCATCACTCTCTTGTTCCTCACCCGATCTTAATCGCTCCACTCCTCCTTCTTTGCATTATATTCAAATCCAGCTGTCTTATAGCCTTCTCCTTGTTATCTTTATCTGATCGTCCTCGCCTTTGGTACTCATCTATTTTCCTTTCTCTATTCTTGTTGTTTCTCAATCATGTGCCATGTTCTGACAACGGAATAAAAACCTTTAGCTTTCTGCATTCTCACACTTGATTCCAATAAATTGATCATTTCATGTGATTAATCTCTGTACTTTTTCAGATATTTTGTGAAAAACAGCAGGATTCAAGTTATACAAGTGAATTGTGGATTTTAAAAGAATTTTCATAATTATAATTAATTCTAAATACATAAAATTTTGATGATTAATTTTCTATGAGCATCAAAAGAATATTAATATACCAAAAGACAATAATTTTTGTGATGTGTTTGAGTGGGAGTTGAGCTCAGCTTCTGAGTGAGTCAATGACAATTCCAAAGGAATGTCTTGACCAATATTAAACCAGGCAATTATGTGACATTTCAACAACAATTCAAAAATATATATTAATTTTGCTGCTCACAAGAATTAATATATAATATTAATTTCTTGGTGGCTGACAGAGATGCATTATTGTATCCAGGGAATCTTTCCCATCCTGCACTTCCTTCCTTTTTTATAACACTTTGAGCCCAAACTGTCTTCCAGAGCCACATGAATTTCATAGTTTTACATCTGAAATGTCTTCCAGATCTCCTGAAAACATAGCTAGTGATAGAAAACATCATGCAGATGGTTGACATTTTGTATTCTTCCATTACTTTAAAGCACCCCCACTCAGTCTTCTCACTCTAAAATTTCTTGTCACCTAATCTGGTTCTGGTTTTATTAGTTTAATTAAATTCAGAAAATTCCATTATGAGTGTCTTACACTGCAAAAAAACTTGATAAACTGCCTGCAGTTGACATTCAGCATGCTCCAGCCAAGCTACCATCCAAACTCCACATATTTGCATATGTAGATTTTTTGGCACAGTCACTGTACTGAAGTGTGCACAGTGACTGTGCATCCCAGCTTGGTTGAATCAATATTGGAGAAATGTTTGAGTAACACCACAAGCTTCCTTGGACCTTCAGCATGTCAACTGCAGGCAGTTGAGCATGTTTTCCCACAGTGTTATCCATTGAGTCAAATGAGATACAAAGGACATGGAGGAAATCATTGTGTTTAGTAAGCTAGCATGGATAACTTCTCCAAGTCTGGTGCTAGTCTTTTGCCCTACTCATCTCTTGTTCTCTTAAAATCTTTGGATAATTGTATAATAAAATTGTCTCTTCCATCCCAGACTAGCCAATTCTGGCCTCCTTTTCTTTCCTATCTGTTCCTCTCATGTCTTGTCCATTGAGATACTTCTATTTCCCTCTTGACTTTCCTAAGGGCCATACTTTGTATCCTTTTTTTCTATCATATGTAACTTGTATCTCTTCTTGTCTATAAATAGAGGCTCTACAGGAATTGGAATACATCCTCAAATTAGTTCTCTCACATATTTCTCATAATTTAAATCTGGCATGAATCACAGGGCCAAGGAACCCAAGCGTTTGTGCATACATTTTGGTTCCTTGTGAAGAAATAATGGCCTAAGGCCAGAGATGATAGAAAGGATTTGAGCTGGAAATCAAGATTAAAGTATACTGAGGGACTTGGATCAACAAAGAGAGGGACTCGAGTAGAGCATGTCTCAGTGCTATGGACTCAGAACCAAGTGATGTTGAATTTCTGATGGGGAAAGGAAGAAATAAAACCTGGAAAGGGGCCTGATTTGAGGTCCTAATATGCAAAAGAACAGGAAAGAATGAATTAGGAAAAGAGTAAAGAAGGCCCTTTTTGGGGCAAGATCACAATTCCAACACCTTCAAGTCGCAGCAACCCAAATGTATGCACATAAATTAGGGTTACTTGGGAAACATGAGAATACTGGTGCACATCAGAGAGTATGGAATGAGTGTGCACAAATCTGTGGGAATGGGTGCAGGAACTCCTGAGGCTCTGACTGTGTCCATGCATCAAGACTGCATTCTTAAAAAAGCAGCCCATCTTGCTTTCCCTAAACTCAAGTGCCCCAGGACGTATCCATTGGCCCACCCAAGGGTCCCTGCTGAAGTTTTCCTGGAAAAGCAAGGGCAGGAACTTCAAGCAACAAAGGATTTTGGTCACATTGTTGAGGGGTGTCACAGGGTGGTATGTGACACTGTAACATCCTAATTGGACTGGACCATTCAGCCAGTCTTGTAGCCTTTTGGTTAGGCTCAACTCTTTGTTTGATTAGGATGACTCAGTGTATGACAGGGGGCCAAAAATTTGGTGATTTGAGCCACTTTATCCCACTCTGCATTTGAAAGGGAATATTGGGTTTCTTTGCCTGCTGGCCCACAGGATGTTTTTTAGGCAGCTGGGAGTTGAATATCTCAATGAAGAATGTTGTAAGTTGAGTTCCATTGAGTTTAGATTTCTAGATTCAGCATCTGTTGTAAGACTCAAAAGTGCTTATTAGAAATGTTTGCTGAATTGAGAAAGGTATGGTGGAGTTGAAAGCTCTGCCTTTCTATAGTATCAGGAAACAAGACCACCAAGGTAAGCTTGGCAGATTTTATTCAAGTGATAGTGATTTATGCTCAAGATGATTGTTTGATTGACAAAATATGTTGTTGTTGTTTTTGTTTGGAATGGATTCAGGGTTCAGGGTGATGGTTGAATTCTTAAACTTTGACCTTTGTGATGGTTGCTGAGAGTGAGGATTGAACCAAGGACGTTTTATTTGGAAAGGGTGAGTGAGGATGAAGAATGTAGAGATGGATGAAGATGAACTGTGGTGAGAAAGGGGATTAAAAAGAAGATGGAGAAGATGCTTTGAACAGGAATTTAACCTGGGTCTTTTGGGTTGGTTTATAAAATGTAAGAATGACTGTGTTGAGTATATGGTGAAATTGCCTAGTTGGGCAATGCCACTGTTGAGGAAGTTGTGCTCAGGTGGACTTGAACCATGGGCCTTTTATAAAAGATGAAGCTGATATATATATATGTATTTCAATGAGGTAAGGTAGTATATAAGGTGTATTAGGGTTGATAAGGGTAAGATATTCAGGATACTAAAAATAGAATGATTTGATGACCAGTGCACAGTGAGCGATGGGATGGTAGGCTGGTGAGGATACAAATGGCAGGCAGAAGGCCTCCTTATATAGTAAAATATGAGGGCTTTTGGCTGCACAGCCTTAACACAGCCCTAGAACATCTACACATCCCTAGCACAGCCCTAAAATAGCTTTACACTGCTTTGAGGGAATATTTCTTTGCAAATGTCATGCAGTCCTTTGATATGCAAACAGAGTAAAAGGAATTTAATATGCAGAAAATGGTTCAAGTTGTGGTTTGTAATTTATAAAATTAATTCAATATATATATGTATAAATTATGCAATATGGGTGATAATGAATAAATAATACCCCAACAATTGACCATGACTGGCAAAATCTTTGTATATTATAAACCAGTGGAGTTATGAGGGTGGTTCCAGTGGGTGACTAGGGTTTTTTGTCCAGAAATTCAATTTTTGAGGGTTTTTTTGGTCATATCTTGAGTAGATGTGAGATAAAAGTATAAATTTCTAATTTTTCTGTCCTGAAATACAGGAAAATGGACCACACTGTGCTTGTGATTGCAGGGGTATGCCTTGGCCACAAGATTGGCTGTTGACAAAATCAACAACAGCTTAAAACCCTTCATGTTTTTGGGGTGACCCATGAACATATGTTGTCAATCCATGCACTTGCAAGACAATGGTCTGAAGATTGAGGTCATGTCCATCAGGTAGGTTGACAAGGTGAGCAACATCCATCCATACCAGGGTAATCTCACCCTAATTTTTGTTGAATGAATTGGGATTGGTGCCAAATGCCTTGATTCAATCATGAGCTGCAAGGTTGATTATATGCGTCAAGCAGCCCAAAAGCTGACTGTGGGCTTTGAATATTCCACCCAGGCAGTGTTTGACATGCACGGCTAAATTAATAGATTTATTGGAGGCATTATCCGCTTTAATGCTGATGAGTTTTTTGAAAAGCCCAAGCTTGTCTAGCATTTCCACAAGCAAGTTGCCAAAGTTTTTGCCAGTTTGTTGTCCTAGTAAGTTCATGATGATCAATCAAATTCAAAGAAAGGAAAGTGGGAGTAGAATAAAATTAAAGGAAAAAAAATTAAATATGTTTGACAGCAGGCATGACAATGAGGAGATAAACTATGTTGTAGTCAGGGTGATGCCATGGGCAATAATAGCCATGAAGGCTTTCATGTTGGGAAAGTCCAAGTATTGACAGTGAAAAAGATATGGGTCATTGAAGAAATTATCTTCTTGTTGTGGTCTGTGTGTGCAATAAAAATTCTATCAATAATATTTTTGATAGATTTTTGGCCATATTCCATGTTTCTGGTCTGTGGGTTGAGAAGCTCCAAGAGGTGTTTAAAAGAGGGTTGCTCCACAATTGAGAAGGCAAGCTGTCCTTGGCAACTAGGTATCCAATTGCCTGACGTAAGAGCTTGGCTGTAACAATTGGCTGAGTCGTATGATATATTGAGGAAGACAAAAAAGGGAAAAAAAGAAAGTGGAAATTTTTGGCTTACACGGTGCTCTACCCATTTTGCTTCATAATATTGGGAAGGAGGAGCTGGTTGGTTCTTTCTGTGGTGGTAGGAAATATTTTATGCACCCATTTGAGGTTCTCACTCATTGATTTGTTGCTGCCAGTAGGATCACACAAGAGAAGAGTGCCACAAGCTCTGAAGCCTTTTTTCTGATCTGGATCAAGGCATTTGAGCTTATTTGAATCCTTTTTAAGCTTGATTTGGCTCCAAACCAAGCTCTTATGTGCTGTGTTGGGTGCAGTTGGTTCTGGAGAGGCTGAGGTTGGCTGGTTAAAGGGTGCAGCTGGATCTGTACATGTCGCCATTGTGGTTTTTGGCTGGTTGAATTGTATATCTGGTGGACTCATTCTCATCAAGTCCTGCAGGTATCTCAATATTTGATCCAAGTACTCACCCATCAGTGGTGGGCTTACAAGTATATCTGCAGCCCAAAGCATCCAGCAGGGTCAAAAAATCCCTGCAGGGCATAACAGTTATCTGCGGGTAAAAATTGGGCTGGAAGCCTTGTGATTTTGAACATCGGGAATAGCCGTTGGGTTGACGCTGGGTGGCCTCCCATGCCTTGGGTACTGCTTGGGGTCCAATGCTAGCTCTGCCAATACCCCATTGGATACATCTCAGAATTTGGACCTTGATGTGACAATATATCAATGGCCTAGTGGAACAAAGTACTTAGTGTGGATTCTTCTCTGTTAAAAATTTGAAGGAGCACCAACCTTGTCTTGATCAATGAATGACTCCCAATGTTTGCATCCGTCAGGTGTAGCCCCAAATTTGCCACAAATTGCTTTGACAAGCACCATTGTTGACTCCTAACCTTTGACCCAGGTGTTTTAGGGCTTGGTCTTCAGGCTTAATCTCAAACACCGACCCAACACCTGGGACTATGCCCGACTCTTGATATCTTCTTTGAGTATTGGTTGATTTGGGCTTGTATTTCTTCAACTTCAGGCGCTGAAAAAAAAAACACCCGGGTATCCGGGAAATACCCGGGTGTTTCAGGGCTCGGTCTTCGGGCTCACTCTCAAGCCCCGACCCGACACCCGGGATTATTGCATGTACATATGCAGTTCGGTTCTGCTGCTCTAATTCATCGCAACATGTTTGAGATTCTCGCCGCAGATTTGGTAGGTTTTTTGCCACAGCATCCTGCTGCGACAACATGTCGCATGAGCCCGCGATACCGTAGGATAAGGGAGCTAGCGGTCTGCTGTCGCACCGGCTGCTGAAATCAGTTGTTAAAGCGGACGAGATGCTGCGATCGCAGCTCAAAGCAAGCTGTTTGAGGGAAGGGCATGTTATCAACTGAGCCAGGATGTTGGTCCGACAGATACAGGTCAACGATAAACATTTTGTCTTGATAATCAAGAGAAAGAACTATCTAGTAGCCACATCGCTCGGGAAATTTTGTCGTCCCCGGTGCACTTTTTCACAATTTCCATCGATTTTCTGATCAAAAAATAATAATCGAAATCTAGTTCTTACTTCCTCGGTCCAGTGACTTAGGCAGCGGTGACGAGTGGAACCAGGTCGGTATACACGACTTGAACGATGAAATTTCTACGCTTGGTACCAGTCATGTCCCTTCTTGCGGCTTTGGATTGCATTCCCATAGGGTTCAAGGATGCGGAAAAGGGGAAAGCGGTAGACATTGGAATGGATATGAATGGTATGATTGGATCTTTTGTCATCTCCCTGAATACAGAAAGAAAGCAGCAAGAAACGACGAAATGATTGTGATTTTCAACTTGGTCATTACTTTTCGGATATGTCAGGAGCCAGACAAAGCTTAATGGGGCCAACTTCGACAGGTAGGCAGTATCCATGTTTTCTATGATTCAAATTAACAATTAAATTGAGGATCTGCTTCTCTGAGCATTCTAGCTTCAATAAAGAGTGATTGGAGTGCCATGCTTGAGTCTTCTCGAATACTTGAAGAGTATCAAATAGAAATCGATGTAGATAAATATCATACCAGTCACCTGAATACCATCAGGGAGCAGATTGATCACTTGAATACTATCCAGAACCTCCTTGAACATGTTTTTGGAAAACCAGAAGTTCCTCTTCAGAACTCCTTGGTCGAGCCTCAGAGGGTCTGGTACAATGCAGATAACAGCCTGGTGGAACATTTTAAAAGGTCCGCCTGGGATCTTATATCAAGTACAAAAGTGATACTAGATCCTGAAGAAATACCAGAAGGACTTCATCACATACAGGTTGTTTTTAATAACTGTGCACTGCAGACTATAGAGCTCATATGCAGATACAACCTTGCTCCCCCAGAGCTCAATCAGACAATCCAAAATTCTTTGAAAAGTAAGGAGGGCTTAGAATGGTTTAGTCATGCTTCTGCAAACATTTTCAGAGCAAGTACCAAGTTTTCTAATCACCATAGCTGCGCACCATATTCTAAAATCCATTTGAAGCATCACTTCCTATTGTCACATTTTAATCACATATTCCAAGGTCAGTTAATCAGCTTTTCTCATCATCAAATGTGTGACTGTCTGCATTGACTTGAAAAAATTATTGTTTCTTGAAAAAAAATGATATAAATTTACAGACCTTGAGAAAAAAGAACAGGATTGGATTCTATTTCACTACCTTTCTGTACAAATGGGGCTTATTTTGAATGATGAGGCATTTAATAATGAGTATATCACAATTGCGCAGCAAGATAAATCATGGAGTCTCCTGGTTAGGTTCACAAGAAAATTGAAGAATTTACTCTTAAAGGAGTTGGAAGGTGGCAATCAGGAAGGTTCAAGTAGAAGATTTCTGATGGATGTGAGAGATGATTTGGTAGAAATGGCAAAAGTGTACATTAATCCACTCATGCATGTCATGGTTGAAAATAGTTCCCCTGAAGATGCAGATATGAGCATTATTGTAGTTCTTCTGTTCCTCCACCATCAGCTAGGTATGAAGCATATGATTTCAGAAATTCTGGGAGATCAAGCTGGGATAAACAAGGTGGAATTTGAACAGAAATTTGGCATCTTGGCACTTACATATAATATTCAAATTTGGAAGAATATGCTATTGGATTACTCACACAACATGTCTGAAAGCTCTTTGCAGGGGCCCAAATTCAAGAATATGACCACAAGAGCAGAAAAGGAAGAAATTAAACAATTTTATTGGAAGAAATATGAAGCAAGCATTAATTTGTACAAGGAGTGGAAAGTAAGGCAATTTGAAACTGATAAAAGCTGGAAGGAAAAGCTTGAGAGTAACCAATTTTACAAAGAGCTGGTGAATGAATTGGAAAAAGAAGCCAAAGATTTATGTAAATTATATGGGGAGGTTAATTCTATGCTTAACTTGGCTTGAAATAATCTGTGGATAAAAAAATACTATCACTTCTTAAAAATTTAGAGAACATTACATTACAATTTTCAGTAAATAAGAAGAATTCACAAAAACCCCATTTGTAGATATAGAGTTTCTGTTTTTCTTTGGTGGCATGACAACTGCAGTGAAGAAAATCTAAAATTTTAGAGTCAAACTTTTTCTTTACTTTATCCCCTGTTCAAAAAGTTGTCCATCTTTATCCTACCACTATGAGTCTTGATGACCTGCTTCAAATAGAAGCAAGTTTAGGAGACTCATTCTTAGGTTTTTAATAGAGGAAGATACCAGACCTGTTCTGATTGGGGACTTGATTAGCATTCTGCATTTTTTCCACTTTTCATGTCATTTTTCACCCTTCTTTTTTCCAAGTGAAATCAGATTGACAACAAGAACTGAGCTATTCTGACATTTGATTTAAAAGCTTAAAACTGATTTTGGAGGGTGTGTTGTCCTTGTTGAAAAGCAGTCTGGATGAAATCCATGAGAGTATCATTTCTACACAAGAGGTTTATTGTGTGATTATTGCAGAGCTTGAGAAGTTCAGTGAAATCATCATGATAAATAAACTGATAAGAGCATCTCCACCGCGGGTGCTAAATTGGGTTGCTATACCACATTTAGCACCCAACCCCCAAAAACTTGCCCCCACCGCGGGTGCTATCTCCGGTGCCACACAATATATCTCAACAAAAAAATTATTGGGGTGCCAGGCCTGGCACCCCTATAGCACCCCAGTTTCTGTGAAATCCAGCCCCAATCTGGTGAAACCACACATTGCTTCCCCGGACACCATTCCAACTACCCCGGGAACGAAGCTTTCACAATTGTTGTAGCTCAAACATAGCACTCCGCGGTGGTTGGCAATGTTGGCCCACGGTGTCAAACGGACCCTGCGGGTTCTAAATCTGCCTTATAGCAACTCGGATTTAGAACCCGCGGTGGAGATGCTCTAAGGGATCTTGCTAGTTATAAAGAATATGGCCACTCCTGCGTTTAAGGTATCATGAGTAACTTTCTTGGGTGCTTTGGGTTGTTAGATTTTCAATTGCTCTCTAGTCTGTGGCATTTGGTCAAGTAATTACTCATGCTCTTAGTCAATCCTTTTTTATCAACCCCAAGTATTTTGAGGCATGGTACTGAGCCTCCCAGAACACCATTTGCTTGCAAAACATTATAAGAAATCTTGTAAAAAATAGTGGGTTTCAAAGTAGACTCTGACAGGCATGCAGATTCTTTTGCAGAAAGTAGAAAACATTGAATTGAAGGGGTAAAGTATACTTTTTGGAGGAGGGAAGTGAAACATATGAATTCTGTTCTGCATGCATTCATTCACAAAAAATCTTGAATGAATTCAGGCAGAAGGATTTGCAGAAAATATTTTCTGCAAAATGGTCTGCATGCATGCACAACTCAACTTTGAAACACACTAATATCAGTCTTGGAATACTGCCATACCCAGTTTGGATTTATAATGGCTTGTGTGTCTGATTCAGATGAGGTAGAATAAGCAGATTTTTGCTTGGATGTTGCCCACATACTGCAGCTTGAGAAGTAATTTTTGGTGACAGAACTAATGATCCACAGCATCCAAGGTGTCAGGTCAGAATGTTGGCAGATAGTCAGCAGATAGCCAACATTTCCACCAGATATTCTAGGTCTGGATGTTGGACAAGCTCTACTGGGCCCTTAAATACTGTATCTCATCCTTGGTTGGGAAGACCAGATCTCATCCTTAGTTGGGAGATATGGTTCTAGTGGTATGATCAAGCTTGGGGTATATCCAACAGAAGAGAAACAAGAATCACAAGAAATGTGTGTGATACCCAAGTCTCAAGCAGCTATATGGGGAGCTACAGACTTCATGTAACATCTATGAATGGTATGTATAGCTACAGAAGGTGGATTTTAGATTCCCTTCCAGAAAATGTGGTTGAGGAGGACCCCAAAAAGCCCCTTTCATCTGGCAATCTCAAACCAGTTAACCCTAGACTGACCACCTTGTTTTGTGCTGCACCAGCTGCATCTTGTATAACTCTTACACTCATTTGTCTCTTCACTTTCTCATGAGTTTATTATTAGCATTTATTACACCACACAAAATCTTGCATTGCTTGCTAGAAAGTTACATTCAGGATATCAGACCAAGTCTAGGTCCAAGCTCCTTGAAAGACTCCAGTGCGCAGTGACTGCAAACAAAGGAGTGCCTCCAGAAAGGGAGGAGCTTCAACCAAGGCTTCCTCAATGTCAGTTGCTAGGACACTCATGGTGGTATATATGCTTATATCTAGTCACCTTTTGTAGATAGCATATATAAATTTGTTCATTGAACTCTATTTCTTCCTATATTTTCATAAGAGACTATAAAAAAACCATCCTTTTCATTATACCATTCCTCTTGAGGTTGAAGATGTGTCTACACATCACTCCTTCAAGCTAGCTCACCTCCTCTCATATCAACACGTTACTGCTAGGAATCTTGAGCCTGAAAATCTCAAACTTATCAGCACCTGGGTGTAAACACCTTGGACTGGATTCAATCCTTTCTAAAACTTAGAGCCACTGGTCAATACCAGTAAATCTCTATCAAGCAGGTTCTGATCCACCTCACAGCAACCCACCACTGAAATCCCCAACTAAACCACCTTGTACATTTAGCAAAACAAATTTTTTTTCCGGGATGATCCTTGTGAAATATGCTGGATATGTAGCAGATTTAGTTTTTTTTTTTTTTAAAAATTTTTA
>SMGU01006662.1:0-16600 GCA_004348175.1 Puccinia novopanici
TCAGGAAGGAAAAGGCAGGCGCAGGCAAGAATTCTAGAACCAATGTGTAGTTGAATTGCAGCTAGACAGGAGAGAAGGAGATCTCTCTTATTTAAGTACAACTAGACTGTGAGTTATTCTTCAGAGAAGAGAAAGAAGGGAGAAAGAGAGAAAAGTGGACAACCACTTACCTAGACGGGAGAGAAGGCAATCTCTGCCATCTAGGTGGAGTCAGGCATCAACTTGAAGTGATTGGGCCTGTGTGACATGTTTGTGTTATCTTGTGAACCCCAGAGGGTGAGGGGTTTACATTAGGTAGATCACCAGACTTGGTTTTATGAATATATTTTCTGTGTTGTCACTGATAATATTAGGGTGGGGTTTCCTGCTGGGTTTGAAATGGAGTCTGGTGTCAAGGCACTGATAGTCATCTGTCAAGCCATACGCACCACTTTTGTTCTCACCATCATTTCAACCTATGCAATAAAAGTATTCATTAATATGGATGAAGTTCCAGTCACATTTTGGTGTTAGAAAATCAGGTTCTGAGTGCCATGATTGGGTGCTGTGATCAAGATCTATATAAAGCAGACCTGTTGATTAGCCCTCCAATGAGAGTATTTTTCTGTGGGGCTCCTCATGCTAAAACTAGACCATGAAAATGTTGAAAGGAACTCTGGTTTACCAATGTTATGGTATCAGAAGCATCAGTTTCAGCAGTTGGTGATCCGCAGAAGTATGGGGTTGTGATTTACTCAAATGTACTCAGTTCATCCAGGTGTTTTTGTATGAAATTTACATTTACTGACTAGAGGTCAGCCTATCAGTGACCAGGCATTGGTTGATTGTGGTTGAGCTGGTATGATGTTGAGTGGCTTATGTTACTTTTTCTTCTGAACTTGACTAGGGTGGGTACAAGAATGTTGGTACTGTGCGTGACCCACCAGAGGCTGCGGAGGAAATTATAGTGCGGGCAGAAAAAAAAAAAAAAAAACGAATTACTGCTGGACACTTCAACCCGATAAATTTTTACGTTGGAAGAACTAATTATGGAGGTTCATAAGTTGGATAAGATAAAGGACACGGGAGCGGGCCTTCCTTTGGCCAAATGCAACGATGAGTTGTGGAGTAGTGGTATTATATTTTTGTCAAGTCGTTTACTAGGCCATGACGATAGTCCTCAGGAGCAGTTGTCGGGCAGCAACGTGAGAGCATTCTGGATGAGGAGATTGGAAGTGTTCTGGTGGTGAGACTTGTGCTCACAAGGAGTCAGTCTCAGCAGCAGTAAGTTTCGGCTGCGACTGTATTGTATGCGCTTATTTTTAGTGGTCAGGGCAAGACACCCTGGCTGGGCACACTTCCCTCAAAACTTAAAACGGCATTCCCCCTGTTGACCACTTTCCCCTTCTTTCCCTCTGTCCATTCCATATCTGTCCATCAACCATCTCGGATCAACATCCACACGACATGTCTTCTGATAAGTAAGCCCTTTCTCCTTCTCTTCAAAGGCCCTTTCAACCGAATACTCATCAACCATTCACTTCCTGTCATGATCATGGTATACCCTTCAATCCCTCCGGCCCGCCCCCACTGCTCACACCCCGATGTCACCTCCTACCAGCTCCTTCAAAGCCGCAAGTTCAAAATCAACCTCGACTTTCGTATCGGCCCTCATTATTTCATTAGCAGTCAGTCCATATACCGTCTTTCCACTCACATATTTTCATTGCCCTTTACTCGTTCAAGCCTGCCCTTACTTGAGCTTATATCATTCCATAGGTTGCCGGGATTCAGATTGGTGCTTTCCTCATCCTCAGGACGAGCATCAGGAAAATATATGCTCCACGTAAGTCGTTCTTACTACATTGTTATTAATGCAAAACCAAAAACCACTGACCGTGGCCTTTGTTCCTTGTAACAGGCACGTATCTACCCATCCCTTCCAAACGATCCCAACCTGTTTCGGCAACACCATGGGGATGGCTCCTTCCTACCCTCAGGCTACCCTCAAAGTCAATGATCCCAACCGCAGGTCTAGATGCATACATGTATATCCGATTTCTTCGGCTGATGATGTAAGGAAACTCATTTTCTCAAGCACTTGCTCCAGTGAAGATTGACTCCGGCCTTCCCATTCCCCCAGGTTCATATTTGCCCCAACCTCCTGTCTCGTCGCAGTTGTCTTGCTGCCCCTCAACTCAGTAGGTACCAGTGTATCCACCACCGGCCTCAACAGTTTCGCCTTTGGAAACATTCCTGCAAACCAACAAATTAGATATGTAGGCCATCTTTTGTGTGCCTATGCAATCACTAGTCAGTTCATGACGCGCCTACACCTTCCTTCAACCATGTCTTACTCCAACCAGTCTGACATTACTTCATTTCGCAGTATGGACCGTCTACTTGATTCAAAAAGAGATGTCCAAGTATATCCAACTCCGTCAGCAATACCTCACACGCCAGAGCCATCTAGATTTGCCTCAATCACGCACTGTCCTCGTCACCGGTGTCCCCAAGAGCTTTCTATCATCCGGAGTTCTCAACTCACTCACTGCCCGTCTGCCCGGTGGAATCAAACGAGTGTGGATATCACGTGCACTTAATGACTTGCCAAAGATTTACAACCAAAGACAAAAATGTGTAGCAATGCTGGAATCTGCCGAAACAACCCTCGTCAAGAAAGCAATCCAGCAACACAAATCAATGCTCAAGTCATCCCATGATAAATCAAAGCCATTTTCACCAGAAGTCGTCCAACGCATACACTCAAAAGATCCCAGTACCCCTGAACAAGATCCCGTAGACCAGTTTGTTCGTCGGAAATCCAGGCCTAGTCATCGTCTCGGATTCCTTGGCCTTTTTGGCAAGAAAGTTGACACTATCGACTACTGCAAGGATGAAATCGTCAAGCTAACCAACCAGCTCGAGGAGGCGCGTGAAAAACTTGATGAACATCATCCCCACAACTCAGCCTTGTAGGTACCACTCACTCGACCTATTTATCTGCCACTTTGCTCATGCATCTCCTATCCTCTATTATACAGCATCGAATTTAACGACATTCTTGCTGCACAAATCTGTAGGTCCCAAGCGCCCACTGGAACTCTATTCTAAACTTTCTGCCGACATACCTCGTTTCGTTCCTTAGTCTCTCAGATAGTGCTTTACCAAAAGCCTCTTCGCATGGCCAAACGCTACGTTGACGCCGCGCCACAGGATATCATATGGTATGTTCTAATAGAAAGACCCTCGTGTTATGACACATCAACACCTCCTAAGCTAACGTGCATCATCACAGGGATAACTTGAACATCAATCCATACGATGAACGCATTCGAAACATGATCTCCTGGCTAATCCTCTTTGGCCTCGTCGTCCTATGGTCTTGTACATACCCTCTTCACCTTCTTCCCTTCCATTCAAGAGGGAAAAGCAGCCTCTGACAGTGTTTCTTTGTATCTCTCCAGTTCCCGTTGCATTTATTGGTTCTCTGTCCAATATTACCTCTTTTTGCAATACTGCCCCGTGGCTCTCATGGCTGTGCAACGGTCGTAATCATCTGCAAGATATCATCCAAGGTGCGGCTTATCAAATTCTCCAGCTTATCATCTGTTGCTCATTCTCTTCGTCTTGGCCCTTCAGGTACCCTTCCTCCGGTCCTTTTGGCCTTGATCTTTTTGATATTACCTATGCTACTTCGCTTGATCGGCCGATACTCGGGCGTACCTAGGATCTCCGAGATCGAGCTTATTCTCATGACGCGTTACTACATCTTCCTTGTCATCCATGGTTTCATCGTCACCACCCTCTCCTCTGGTCTTACATTGGCCATCCCTGAACTTTCCAAGGACCCCTCGAAAGCTGTCACCATCCTGACTGTCAACCTACCGAAGGCTTCAATTTTCTTCATGACATATGTGGTTACCACCTCCCTCACTAGCGCGTCTGGTGCACTCCTCCAGGTCAGAGCCCAGGTTTCATCACACATTGCCCAAAGAATTTCGCCTCATCCACTTGAAACTGACACAATGCCATTTTTTTCAGATCTTTCCTCTGATCATGTACTACCTCAAGCTTTTTGTGCTTGCTTCTACTCCTCGCAGTGTATTCAACGTCCGTTACGAAATGCCCCAGCCCCAATTTGGAACGTTGTTTCCCAATACAACGCTCCTTGCGACTATCGGACTGGCTTACAGTGTCACTGCACCCATCATGTCGATCTTGGCGCTCTTCGCCTTCACCATCTTTTTTGTCGTCTACAAGTATCTCTTTCTTTTTGTCTATGACGTTCCGGCAGCTCATGAGACTGGCGGACGGTTCTTCCCACTAGCGATGAACCATGTGTTTATTGGACTATATTTCTCCCAACTTTGTCTTGCTGGTCTATTCTTCCTCGCTCGGGATGTGTCTGGCGATGCTAGTTCCATCCCCCAGGGTGCCATGATGATCGCACTCTTCTTTCTGACATGTTTTTCACACGTGCTCATCCGGAACAGTTACGCCCCTTTGACCACGTTTATCCCATTAAGCATGTTAGAAGAGGAGGCGGTTACGAAGTCCACAGAACTCGAGCTCAAGACGCCCACAGCTACCGAGAAGCCCTTTCCGGATCAATCGAATAAGCAACCGCCCCCATTTTCCCAAAACAACACATCCAGTCCGCTCTCAGATAACACGGATGATACTTGTGTCCAGCAGTCGTGCTCAGAAAACGACATGGCTCAACTAGCTATGTCGATTCACAAGTCAGAGGGGCAGGAGTTTTGCCAGACTGTCCTTACCCCCATCGGTGAAGATGGAGGTGAATACATTTCTCACTCCCAGCGGCCCCAACTCGACACCTCCGCAAATGCTGGCGGACCTAGTTGGGGAGAAGAAGACTTTGTGACCGAACAAAGCCAGACCGCCTTTCTGCATCCTGCCGGTTTGTTTCTGGATTGTTGTTTTTGCCTTCCACTCAGTAGATCAATTGACAACATGCCTTTTTGACTTTTGGAACAGTTTATGAAAATACTCGGCCCGTTTGGATCCCTGAAGATCCGATTGGGGTCGCCAAGCTGGAAGTTTCAGATATGAAAGCAAGGAAGATTCCAGCGTCGATGAGAGGTGCCGGTATTACATCATCTGGTAAAGTCTTGGTAACTCGGTAAGCTTCATCCTCAACAATGAGAGGCGTGTTCATGAATAACACAAGAAGGTCAATGAAGTTGACGAAGGATTTTGGACGCAGATCGCCACCTGAAAACGCGGAAGTGATTGAGCTGGAGCCCAACAAAGTCCAAGGTATCTTTGCCCTCCCCGGGGCGATTGGGGGCGTGGCACGAGCTGCGGGAGGATCGCTTGGCGGCACGCTCAGCGGACGGGTTAGGAGCGTATCCACGAGGACGAGTCAGTCGCACACCAGGAACCACTCGGCGTCGAGCACGCAGACAATCGAGGGCCAAAGCCCGCCGCCGGTGCCCAAGCTATCGGCCGGGTTCGACAGTAATCACAAGATTGGGCTCTCGATGATGGGACGGAGGAAGGACCAAAGGGGCCAGTCGTCGCTTGAGCTGCGCCGTCCGAAACACATGGCCCATGCCTCAGAGGAGCCGGTCGCAGCAACTGCTGAAACTACTATCGGCTCCGACTTGCAGGAGGACAACTCGCACGAACTCGTCAACTTCGACCCCCTCGTCCCCACCTCCCCACCTCCCTTCACCATCTCTGCTTCGTCTTCCAACGCCCACATCATCCAGGACCCCGACCCAACCGCAACCCTCTTTGGGCCTTCTTCTGCTATCGATCCTTACAACCCTCAACCTCACTAAGTTCTTTTCTCTTCTCCCCTCCTACAGTCCTTGATCAACATACATATGTAAACGTATATATATATCTATAAGTAAATATCTAAATCTTATACTATTCTCTTTCTCGCCGTCGTTCACATGATATTTATTAATTTATCTCGTCTTGATATATATATTTCCTTGTGGATAAAGGAACCTATCATTGTCGTCTTCCCCTCTCTCCTTTTCTTTCTTGGCCTTGATCTGTATTAGAGGACTCTTGCTACTTGTTCGTTATTCCTCTTGATCGAAATTGTATCTTTCATTTTGAATACACTATTCATGTATCTCGCCCCCACTTGGACTTTCCAATGACTTGGTATTTTATCACGATCAATGCCGACTCGCATACCTGTTGAAAAATTGAGGTACAAATCTGCATGTTGGTGGGAGAGCGGCTCTTACTAAGAAGGTCGCACTGCGCGAGGCAGCTTGCGTCCTTTCCTCTGGAATCCAAGTTCCAACACTACGACAACCACTGAGATCTTATAGAGCTATTGCACAGCCTGACGGTGGTAGAAACTTTTCTTCCTCTCCAATTCATCTTGTGGAATTTGGGACTTCAGGCAGACTGCCGCCCGCTAGCCCATTGTCAAGCAATTGGGACATGGTACCGGTTTTCGGGCCGTCGTCACGGCGTTGTTAGGCTAGCGGTAAACTGGGGCCTTGCCATGGCCTCGTCAGGGGTTCGACTCCCCTACAACGCAAGTCTTGTGAGGCAGGCCGTCTATGGCGTGTTCATTTTGTCGGCTGGCATTACTCTCTCACAGCATCCCGTTTTATGTATTTTTAATTTCAAAATAGGTTTAGGAGTAGAAGTTACAAGATATTTGAGGAGGGCAGGGAAGTACATATAAGTTTTGGATGAAGAGAGAGAGAGGAAGGGACTAGGAGCGTTCGCCCCTGAGTCTGCGGGCGAGCTGGATATCCTTGGGCTGGATGGTGACGCGCTTAGCATGGATAGCGGCGAGGTTAGTGTCTTCGAACAGTCTGTACAGAAAAAAAAAAAACAAGCACGAGCGTTGGCGGTTGTTTAGCGAATATATCGCGTCGGGGTCGAGGACACAAATTCATCTGAGACTCACCCTACGAGATAGGTCTCCGCCGACTCCTGCAGCGCCATCACCGCCGAAGATTGGAACCGTAAGTCCGTCTTGAAGTCTTGAGCAATCTCTCGTACCAGTCGTTGGAAGCTGGGACCATCAAAACGAAAAAAAAAAAAAAGCAATGAACAAAAAAAAGAGCAGAATAGTGGTGGTGCCAGTCGCTTTTGCGTGACATGTGTGGGGGGCTTACGGGAGTTTTCGGATGAGCAGTTCGGTGGATTTCTGGTACCGTCGGATTTCACGAAGGGCGACGGTTCCAGGGCTGCAGGTGTACAAGATGGAGTAGTACATGAGCAGAAGGATGGGGTCACAAGAGAGAGAAGGATGAGGGGCGGACGCACCGGTATCGATGGGGCTTCTTGACGCCGCCGGCGGCGGGCGCCGTCGACTTGCGGGCCGCCTTGGCCGCCAGCTGTTTTCGCGGCGCCTTCCCGCCCGTCGACTTGCGCGCCGTCTGCTTCGTACGTGCCATGTTTTCTTCTTGGTGTGCTTTTGGGGAGGGTGTGATAAGGTGGAGCGAGGGGGTGGAGAAGATGGATATAGAGGGGGTGTGGGTTGAAAGACGGGGAATGGGCTAGGGGGGAGAGTCTGCCACTCGAGAGAGCGCTATTTATAGCCAAGACCAGGAAGCGGCTTCCCAGCCACGATGGAGAAAGATTGGCGACTTGCTCTGCTCGGGTGTGCGGGGCGGTAGATAAGGGCGCGATGCAGAGACGCGTTGCGGGCACGACAAGCCTGACCAATCGGGAGCTGCGGTTCGTGTGCGGCCCGCCGGGCTGCATCCAACATGCCGCGCCGCCGACCCCGCCAGGCCCTTCCGACCGGTCTTCTCCTTTTCTAGGAAGTGGCGTCGGCCACTTGCAACCCAATTCTCATGGCTCTATATCTACTGGCATAGGAGCCTCACGAGGCAGCCCGGTCTACCGGGTCAGGGTCAATGTGGTCCGCGACCCGATCCAGCCTAAGTGACTTCAAGACCATAACCCCAGCCTCTGGAACCTCCGATACCACCACTAAAAAGAGGTGGGTGTGGAAGTATTTTAAAGCTGCTGAAATGCATGGTTCCGCTTATAACCTTTGCCAGGCAAGCAAGTACCAAAATATCCAAGTTTTTAAAGATGAAGCCAAATAATTCATAGTGAATTTTGATTATTCAATTCAAAGCAACGAGCCTACAAACCCGACCAGAAACACCATCAAGGATGGATTGTTCAATAAAAAGAAAAGAAAAGTGACCTGGTTATCTTGAATCTTAATGTGAATAATATGATTCAACTGAGCCAATAAAGTATTGGAAATCAAACTTCTCTCACTATCCAACTCTAGCCAACATGTCCAGAACATTTCTGGCTGTTCCAGCTTTGAGTGCACCATCAAAGTAGGTTTTCTTGGCCAGATGTTACATTTAAAACTAAACTTGTGATTGCATTACAATCAAGACCATGGAGTATTTTATTTTTATCAAAGACTGGGTCAAGCACAGCATTATAGAAATCAACTCAATCATTTAATATACCCATCTCTTTCTCCTTCTGTTTCCATTTATTTATTTTTTTGTCTCTCCACTCACATGTAAATAGTTACACTTCTTATCAATCATAGTTATTTTGGGTACCGGATCACTGGGTTCCCGATTGGGCAGTCCATGACCAGCCCAATGCATTACCTGACCAGGCTGCACAAGATCTGCAGGCTCCAGTTTGGATACTTACTGCTTCCTCACCGAAATCAATATCTATCTCTCAACTTCTTGATGCTTCCTCAGTTTCAGTCAACTTGTTTTGCTCAACAATTCCCCACAATATTTGACTAGGATTTATTTGGTTCATTTGTTTAGGTTATTAAACATGTTACACTACAAGAAACACTCAATCAACTGCCTGAAGTTGACATGCAAGTATCCTTTGTGCACAAAGGCAAGTTGTATGTCAACTGCAGTCAGTTTATTAAGTTTTTCTTTCAGTTTTACCCACCTGATTTGAAGGTGCAACCCACCCCGGCGTCATGAGGAAATCAGGGTGGGTCGCACCTTCAAAAACTGTGTTGCAAGGGTGGGTTGCAGCTTGAATTTCTTATAATACAGAATATTTTTTATTAATTTTTTTGGGGGGTCAAATTGAAGAATAATTTATGATAATAATTTTTCTTCATACAAATTTTAGGTTGAAGAATTTAATTGTGAAGGTTAAATTTAATAAATTTTGTGAAAAAAAACTGCAGAAATAGTCCAAAAAAATATGACCCCCAAAAAACTGAGATTTATTACATTTAACATGAAATAAATTCAAAATTGTTTTTTAAACTATTGAAAGTGTGGGAATAAAATTTAAAATGAACAAAATACATTGCTTTTCAATCTAAAAAAAACATACATAAATCCAGCTGTAGTGCCAAAAATATTAAAATATTTTTTTGGGAAAAATGAACTCGACCATTAAATTCTGAACCCTAAATGAATAACCTTCTGAAATATATCTTCAGCTTGAGTTTCCCAATTTTCTTGTTCAACTTCATTACTTATTCCAGAAAATTTTTAATTAAATGAATTGTTGGTTGAAACAGTATATCTAGTAAATTGATGAATATTTTGTTTGTGAATCTCCTTTCACCAGGATAAATATGGGGTCACTTTTCACAAAGTGGCATCATCAAACCTAAAGCATCCTTTGAAATCTTTATTTCACTTGTCAATTAGTGAATCCAGATTTACTGTGGGGTTTTGATTATTTCCAATTTTTAAAATAGTCCCCCTTGATATCCCAGAAAGCCAATCTTAAAACCTCTCATTTTCAATAAAAAAACTTATCAGATATTGTATTTCTCAACCATCTTTCTCATTATTTATATGTAGAAGAATGCTGAATCAGTTTTTAAACTCAAATTTTTAACAGATCTGATTGCGCTGTTTTTTTCTCTTCTGAATTTGGAAGTTGGAAAAGAGATTAAAAAGGAGAAATAATCCAGCTGCAAATATTATAAAAAAAAATGAGAAAGAATAATAATGGTGAAAAAACTTATTAGATTCTTGATGTTTTAAGAAAAAAATCCTTGCCAAATTTATATGGATTTTTTTATTATTATTTTGAGTTGAGACCTATGAGCCCAATAATGTTTAGTATTAAGATGAGAAAGTTCTGAGATATGGGGGCAGATATTCTTAAAGGAGGTCAATAGGTTGGCTCAAGAGGTTGTGGAAAAAGATGGAGAACAACCAATGATCAATTTACTTGTATATAGGCTAGTTATATAGAATAAATCCAAACTTTCAATAATTTGGTTGTGAGAAAATGAATAAAAGGATATTTAGAATCAATCATGAAAGGATTCAGAAAAAAAAATAAAAAACAGAGATAGAGTTTGAATCAAAGATAGTGGCTACTACACCAGGTTGAACAGCTATCAGGTTGAACGGCTATAAGGTGTGCCAAGACAATGAAAAAAGCTAATTTCAGGTTTATGATTCTGTCTAAATAAGCTTGAATTTACTGCAGAATATAAACAGGAAAAAATAAGGGGTTCAGGGATGAGTAGGAAAAAGAGAAACCTCAACATTTTTTTTTTTTTTCAAGTTAGAAGTTTTTATTTCACTCCTTTGAAGTTAAAATTTAATTTTGATGAGAAGTTATTAAATTATAAGGAAAAAAATAAAAAAATTTGAGGTTTAATTTTTTTCTCTTGCACTTGAATTTTTTCTTTTGCCTTGAATTTCATGAGATTTGTTTAGAAATTATGAATGTGAAATGTGATTGTTTGAAAAGAAGATCATCTTTTCAACCATCTCTTTCAATTTCTTGAATTTTTGTTGACCATGAAAGCCTGTCATATCATTACCAGTTTTCTCTCTCCAATGGTTGACAACATCCCAGCAAAAGTTATACATTGTGCTTCTTCGAACACCCAAGGAATGAACAGAGTGTTCATAGGCTTGGAAATGGAGAACATGGTGGGCTGTCATTGCCCATTCTTTCTTCTGCATTTCTGGAGTTCCCTGATCAATCTGAAACCACAATTCCTGAAAGAATCTCAAGTGTTTTTCAACCTCATGAACTGTCAATCCTTCTGATTCATGTTCCTTGAAAAGTGACAGATGAGCCACAATCAAGAGCTGAGTGACTTTAGTGACGTCTCGAACAAATGTAATCACGGTTTTTTCCTTGTGTCCTGATTGCCTTCCGGTGGCTTGAACGTTTCTAGAAATTCTCCTGCTCATGCTGTCAATGATTCCATTCTGAAAAAATGAATAACTATCAAGATTAATTTTCTGGTCCGACAATCTCAATAAAGTTTTGAATAATATTTCCGGTCTTTTTCTCGAATTCAATGGAAAGTCAAATTCCCTTTGGCTTGTTCTTGAAACAAAGTTGTTCATGAATTCGTTTGCCCGATCTCTTTGAAGGAAAAAGAAGCTTTCTACGTCGCTTGCACCCTTGCATCTATTAAGATATCGTAAATATTGGTGCTGTCGATCATTAGGCTGTTCCCTTTCTGGGAATTCTCTCAAAAAGTTCCAATCATACATATTAAAAAGTGTTGGTTCCTTCTTTTTTGTTTCTAGGCCAGTAAAAACGGACGATTGCTCCACTTTGATTTTTCCTGATGCTTCTCTTGTTGGCCTTTTCCCTGTTGCAAGGACGTATCCAGGCTTCAAAGAAGTTGGAATCATGTCGCTAACCGAATTCTTGAGGGGGAAGTGTTGATTGATTTTGTATGGTTCATATCTATCAGTGCCGACTTTGTTATATCTTCGAGAAGTTGAGCCAGCGCTTGAATCTCTCGTTTTACGTTTTCCGGGGCTGGTAGAAGAAAACCTGGATGAAGAGGACTGTTGCCACAGTGGATATCTCCTATGATCACGACCATGACTAGAAGCTGACTGCATGCCTGCGGAGGGTTTAGGACCTCGTGGACCTGGGAAGAGGAGAATATTGGCGGCCAGTCCCTCCGGTGTATACCTGCCTGGATTGATAAACATATCCATAGCTGGGGAGGACGCAATTTGCTCATTAGGGGAAAGGATACTTTCTGGTGGATCATCAGAGGAACAGATGCTTTCTGGGGGATCATCAGAGGAAGAGATGCGTTCTGGAGGCGCCGCTTCCGCCGCTGAAATGTTCAAGTCAAAGGGAAGGCAAGTGTTCCTTTGCGGCGCTTGAATGTTCCATCGAGGTGGCGTGGCCGCAGTGAAGAAAGTTAAGGTAGATAGATGCAAGACAGAGTAGACGAAGCTGTGCCTCATAATGAAAAAGGACGAGGAGAAAAAAAAGAGGAGAAAATCTGCGAGTTAATCTCCCTGAGGATGATGATGCTATTTATGAAGCAACTTGGGCAAGCAGAGCTCTCTTGTACTGTGTGTACCGTGTATGTGGCATGTCGAACTCGCTCTGGCAGCAAGGCACCTCCGCTGCCCAGTGGATGCCCTCGAGAGTCGTTCCAGCACATGAGCGCTGTCGGCAAGTTGGACTAGGCTGGACGCCGGACGGGGATTCATCAGGTGTAATACATATTTAATAAATATTTAATATATTATTGATTCAATTATGCTACACTCATTTCCCGGCGACACGCATTCCCCAGCGACACTCATTCCCCGTCGACGCTCTTCCCCCGGCGGAACAGGTGCCAACAGATCGCTCAGCTAACATGTTCCAGAGGCAGGAGGGGTCAGGAGTAGTCCGGAAGGTACATCGGAGGGAAATGTTGAGTTTATTTTTTTTGCTTTGTTTCAAAGCATATAATAAGTGATGCTATCAGGTATTGTTGACTTCACCCGAGCAGGGCCTCCAAAACGATCGGAAACCTGCCTTCCCCAAGTGCTTGAACATGATTCGATTTACCATTGATGCTCTCCGTCAATCGAGGAGTAAGCCAAATTAGATTTATCATTTCTCGCCTTCACGTTCTGTACAATCTTATAACCTTCCATCCTATGCTGAACCACATAAGTCTCAGACATGCTCACTGGGGGGGATCCGACGGCCAAATCACCAGCTGGGAACTCATCATCGCGAGAGGCTGAGGGACTAAATTTCGAGACATGCGCAACAAAACATCTTAATCAGTCTCATGCGCACATTCAGAGTGACAAATTCATTCTTAGAGTATGAGGATATCGATTCCTACCTATACCGCGAGTTCAAGATCATACACTGGTCTTGTTAACTTCTCTTCGAAAGTTTTCCGTTCCCTATTGAAATCAAACCTCTACCCATCTGCCTCATCATGATTAACCTCTTGCTCTTGCTGTGGTTCACAGTGACTTACATCACGCCCTGCAGCTGCTTGCTCCCGTCGGCTGATCAAGCCTTTGATGAGTGTCTCCTCGTCCTATTTAGCATCCCAATAGTTCATTCAATAAATCCACGGCGTCAATGGCTTATAGTTGCATTACATGCATGTTCCATTTGAACCAGGCAATGCCGCAATACTCCACAAGGAGAGTCGATGCCAAATTCAATTAATCATACCAATCAATGAAGTTGGTTGGAACGCTAGTTCATTGCCTTTATAATCGCTGGAAGGCGTATTTCTTAAAGGCTTTCTTACCAAAGAAAACACCTCAGTATCTGTAAGCTGGACCCTTTTTTTTGTTGAGCGTTGTAAATACACATCAACTTCAAATGAGAGAGCAGAAAAACGAACTGGCGGGTTTCTCTTTGCACCCAACATGGCGCTCGTTCGAATAAGCTAGCTGCCACCAACCCTCAGCTGAGCCTGCAAGAGATGCAATGAATCCCCACTGAGATTTTCCGGATTTGTATCATTTTATTGTTGAATAAATGATTCTTCGTACCCATATGCAAAATGAATTATTCAAAATACTGTCCCCATCGTATTTGAAGTGCACGCGACTCATCTCTCGGGTTCAGAAGTTCTTTCGATCTTTCCAGTCCCCATCGCGAAACACTCAGCTCAGTCCTTAATTCACTGTTCGAAAAGACCAACCTGCACGTCAAAATCGCCCCCAACGCTCGATCTCAACGTTAGAAATTCAGGAGGAGTTCGATCGTAACTCAAGTGGAGGCTTGTTGTTGCGTTTCATTCTCCATTTATATTTCTAACGGCCATTTCGAGTCATTGTCAGATTTTGATTATAAGAAGGTACCTTTTATCTTTTGTCACTCATTCTTTTCTATTTTCAACTCTTACTAATCTTTCACGTTCAATCTGTTACTCTGTTCTCAGTTATTTTTACTACTATTAGCTTATAGTTGATCGCTGCAATAGAGTCTCAATCTCAAAAACTTACATGGTAGCAAGAGACAAGACTTGGCATCAACTATTTTAAGACTCAAGTTAGAATAACTCGCAGGTTAGGCATACAACAGCATGGGACAATCCGATAGCTCAGACGATGGACATTCTTCCAAAACCAAATTCGAAAAACTCAGTCGACACAACTGGGCGTCTTGGAAGTTGCAATTCTCAAACATTATCGTTGCAAAAGGTTATGAAGATCTCATGAGAGCATCCGCAACGGTTCTGCTAAACCGCGCGCTATGCTAACTATAGCCCCAAAACATACCACATCGGGGTTGCTAAAATCCCGATGTTTGCTAAATATTTTAGCATTTTCCGCTAACCCTCGCTATCTTTGGAGGGACTTGGCAATGATGCTAAAGCAATATTGAATATCCAAGGTCAGTGCGCATCCCTCTCCTCTGCTAGATATAGCAATCGAATACCCACCACCCAATTTCGACTCGTTTCATACAAATCCCAATATCACGATGGTTCGTGGTGCCAACTGGCTCGATGAAGAAGATGCTCAGCTCGCCCCGAGCTGGCTACACACGTCGATGAATCCAATCTTTGCAAATTCCATGAAACAGGATCAGTTCTGGGATAAAGCTGCAGAACATTTCAACGAAAATACATCTGGGCAACAACGAGTTGCCTCTAGCCTGAAGAATCGGTATGCTTTTTCTTTATTCCTTGCTTGTTGAAATTTAAAACCAACATTTTATTCTTTTTCTTTGTGTCCAGCTGGGCACACCTCCGACTTGCAGTCACAAAATTTTGTGGGATATATGCTGGGATTGAACGTAATCCACCTTCTGGAACTGAGCCGCTCGATTGGTTGAATCAAGCAAAAACACTCTACCACGACCAAACCAACAAGAACTTTGCCTTTGAATGCGCATGGTTGGAACTCCGCGATGCTCCCAAGTGGAAGACGACTATCGAAAAGACCCCTACTCCCATACTCATGGGGACCCCGGAGGCTTCATCTACACCCAGCCCATGCCCACCTCCTGCGAACTCTGCAACCGAGCCTCCTCGCATCGAAGCCACACCAACCCCCTCTGAGGGCACCCGGCCAGGAGGAGTCAAAGCAGCAAAATGGGCCATGACTCATGTTGAGTTTATGAAAAAAAAATTGAAGCTTATGGAGGTTTCAGCTTCCAACACACAAGACATGAGCCAGAAACGCTACAAGGAAATGGCTCGGGCGAACGATATACAAGAAAAATTCGTTAATATGGAGATCTTGTCCAAAGACCTTTCGTCCTGTGTCGATGAGTACGAGCGAGAATTTTACACTCAAGCAAAAAAAAACATTATCAGAGACATGAACAACCATCAATCATGTCCACCCTTGCAAAGCCAAACAAACGAACATGAAGAAGAACATGCTTCTGAATCTCTGGCGTCTTCTCGATGTGGCGGCCTCAGCTCGGAGCCCAATGAAAACGATTACCACGGCCACCACTCGGAGCCAAATGAAGATGACGACGAAGCCCTGCACTCAGAAGACGAATATCCTGGCAATCAAGACCCAACTGATGTGTGCAATAACCCAGCATTAGCAATTGATCCATCTTTAGGGTGATCAGTTGCTTGTTGTAATTTCCTTTCTTTTGATTGATGAACTGCTCACTTGTTTTTTTTTTAATCTTCTTTCTGCTCACTTGTTTTTTTTTATCTTCTTTTTTGTATGGTCAATATCATTGCAATAAAAGCGATAACAACTTAAAAAATATACAAGCGAGAGAATTGAAAACAGAAAGAAAACCAGTGTATAAATGATTCTACAGGATTCTAATCTGATTCAGCACTTAGAGTCCCCTTATGAGCCCACTGGAACTTGACCAGCGCTTCAGTCAAATCGCGATGGAGTCTTTCTGACCGCAGGTTGTTGGCCACCCGTCGTCGATCTTCAAAGGAGTTCGCAAGGCTGGGGGCGGCCACAACAAATGAGGTGCCGTGGGCATGTCCTGGGTCAGTGTCACTTGCAAATGTTGATTTTTTTTCTTCCACCATCATGTTATGAAGTATTATACAACATAAGACAATAGATCTTATGTCGTCTTCGTACCAAAACCGAACCGGAGTCGTAAGGATATGCCATTTGCTCTGGAGACCAGCAAAAGCTCGCTCGACATCTTTCCGAACAGCTTCTTGTAATGTGTTGAAGTATTTGCTAGCAAGATCAGACGGGTTTGGGATCGATTTGATGAATATAGACCAAGATGGGTATATCCCATCGCATAGGTAATACGCGTTGGGGAATTGATTATTTTCAATCTTGAAATTGATTGAGTGTGAACGACCAGCAAGCATGTCATCAAAAAGAGGTGATCGATCCAATATGTTGAGGTCGTTGTTCGTCCCAGGTGTTCCAAAGAAGGAATGCCAGATCCATCAGTCCTTTGTGGCAACAGCTTCCAAAACAATCGTCGGTTCCTT
>SMGU01006666.1:0-16402 GCA_004348175.1 Puccinia novopanici
AAAAAGAAAAAAAAAAAAAAAAAAAAAAAAAAAAAAAAAAAAAAAAAAAAAAAAAAAAAAAAAAAAAAAAAAAAAAAAAAAAAAAAAAAAAAAAAAAAAAAAAAAAAAAAAAAAAAAAAAAAAAAAAAAAAAAAAAAAAAAAAAAAAAAAAAAAAAAAAAAAAAAAAAAAAAAAAAAAAAAAATCTAGTAAAATAAATCAAAAAAGAGAACAAAACCTCATTTTTTGGGTCGCAGGGGCAAATTTGACCCGCGACCCACTCTTGCGCAGGGGGTTCTGTAGCTGCGACCCACCTGCGTTGCAAAAAAGGCCATTAGGGCCGCGACCCACCCCGCGCGGGTGTTTTTTTGAAGTCGCGACCTACCCCGCCGTCGCAAGGACGACGGGGGTGGGTCGCGCCTTGAATCAGGTGGGTCGCATGTCGAACACCCTATTTATAAGCATACTTGAGGCGCATATTTTTGTAAGTTAAGTTATTCTATGTTATATTTTACGGCTAGAATAATAAATAGAATATAGGAAAAAAAAATAAAATAATATGACAAAATATGCATAGACAGGACAAAACTTGGCAAAACTAAACAGAACCTTTTGAGGTCAGACAAAACTAGGCAAAACCTATTATAATAATCTATAATCAGGTTGATAAAGTTTATTAATGTTTCAGTACTGTTCTTGTCATGTAATTTACTCCTTGTGTTACGTGTATTATATTAATTGTACTGTGTTTGTTCTAATGAAGTATAGTACAAGTAATATAATATTAAATATTAATATTTTGACAACTTATTACATAATTTAACAGTATTAATTATGTAATATTTCCTTTTAATTACTTGGGGAATGTCAGGTATGTTGATATGGAATGTCAGGTAACCTCTGTGGTTGACAAGCCTCAAACCTAAAACGGTTAGGCTTTCAATTGGATTTCCCTAAAAAAACGTTCTCAAAACAAGAACATTTGAGATTGGTTCTGAGAAACCAATAGTGCATCTGTGGTGTAGCTCCCGGGGCACATAGCGACCTACTTAGCGCCTGCGCTGGGTCAAAAAAAAGGGGTCGCACGAGCTAAACATGGGATAGTGACTCGGTTTAGAGAAGCTCCACTGCAAGTGCTAAATTGGGTTGCTATCCCAGATTTAGCCCCCGAACTCAAAAAAACTCCCCCACTGCAAGTGCTACATGGGGTGCCAAGTGATAGATCTCAACCAAAAGATGTACAAGGGTGCCAGGCCTGGCACCCCTATAGATCCCCAGTTTCTTTGAAAGCTCCCCACCAAAAATTGTGAAACCTAGTCTTGATACCCCCCAGGGCCACACTCCTTCCACTGCACTTTGATATCCAAGAATATTTGCAAATCAACATGGCTTCAACGACACCTATTGTCAACCCCCTCCTCATTGCTGACCTCGAAGATCCCCAAGTCAAAAGTAAGGATGTTTACACAGTGGAAAGTAAGTTTTAATATTTTCCCTCCAATCCTTTGTAATCCAAGTCCAATTTATTGACTTCAAAGAAAAAAAATAGAAACTTGCAAGAAAGCCACAAATTATCAAGAGCACAAGGATGTGCAGATATGTTGTTCCTGGATGAAAATCAGTGAGGATCCAACCGTTGGAACCAATCAAGTGGGAAGCCAATTTTGGGATCACATCACCAAAAGCTACCACGACACAATACCGGACCCTCCCCACAACTCAAACAGCATCAAGAGTTGCTGGCAGACCTTGATGGCTGCCATAAAAAAGTTCACTTCCTGCATCAAGCAAGTCAAAATGCGCAACCCTAGTGGCTCCAACACTGAAAATCGGCTCAACATGTCTCTTTGCCTGTATGCCGAGCTTCAAGGGAGATCCTTCACCCATCTCCACTGCTACAATATACTCTTGAGTGCCCCCAAATGGAACAATCATTTCCGTGATCTTGAAGCAAAATGTTTTGACCAGTCCAAGAAGAAATCAAAGCAAGCGCAAAGCCCCAGTAGTGAAGCTCCTGTTCCTACTTCTGAGGCCACTGATGATCAGCCTGAAATTTCGAGTACAGCCAACTCTATTGCTGCTCTGTCCACTTCTCATTCTGATATCAAACAACCAAATAGTAGAAAGAAAGCACAAGCCAAAGCATTTGACTTGAGAGTTTTGAAGGACATTTCCACTGCTCAAATACAGATTGCCCATCAGTACAAGATTCAAAACAAACACTACTCTAAGCAGACAATGGCCATGCAAACACTTTCTGAAGCAGAAATCATGAATAAAGACCTCACAGGTATTGACAAAATGACTTGCGAGTATTATCAGCTGAGGCGTCAGGAGATCATCAAGGATCTCAGAGCCCAACGGGATCATCTGATTGCCAAAATCAACCAATCGAGAGCATGGCCACACCCAATACCAGCACAAGCAACTGATGAAATCACATCAATTTCATATTATCTTCATGTTTCACATCTATTTCATAATCTCTACATGTTATAGTATGTGAAATGGAATGTTATCAATATCGAGCATAAAACAAAATTGAGTTTTCTTTTTTTGTGCAATAAAAAAAATCTATTCTACATGTGATCAACCTTTCAGAGCCCAGAGGTGCTTGATAAGGTCATTGCGGATCATGTTGAGCTTCTCAGAACTTTGGAGGGAGTGGAAATTAGAAATGAATTGGGAGAAGGAGGCCTGGTTGCTGCTGTGCACCGACTGATGCTGAGCCATCGTAGTTGAACTCCAAATCTTAAACCTTTCATTCTCCACAATCATGTTGTGGAGGATGATGCACACCTTCATGATAAGCTTTAGATTGTCGTGACTCCATGAGTGTGCTGGTTGGGAAACAATCGCAAATCGGGCTTGGAGGACGCCAAAAGCCCTCTCAACGTCCTTTTGATACACCTCCTGCATTTTGGCAATATGTTTTCTCTCAAGGCCTTGTGGTTGGCTGATTGTTTTCACCAGGGTTGACCAGTCTGGATAGATGAAGTCACACAGGTAGTATTCATTTTCATACGTTTTTCCATTTATTTTGTATGTACACTTTGGAGCCTTGCCATTCAACAAATTTTTGAAGAGCGGGGAGCTATCGAGGATATTTATATCATTGTGAGAACCAGGCATACCATATCCACAATTCATACAAGGCAACTGCTTCAAGGACTATGGTGGGGACCTACATGCCAAAAAAAAGAAAATATTCAGCATGAGAGAACCCCCCAAAAATTCATCATAATTTACCTTTTCCTTAACCTGGAATTGCCCAGCCCAACCAGATGGGCAATTTTTCCACACCCAATGCATGCAATCCAGGGATACAAGCATCCCTGGAAAGCCTTGTTCTTCATCAACCGCAAGAATTCTCTTAATTTCTTCTTCCTTAGGTTCCCAAAGATACTCGGAACTGTAGATATTGATGATGGCCCTGCAGAAGCGCATCAGGCTCTCATTTGAGGTGGATTCTGCCAAGCAACGGTATTTGTTGTTTGCGTCAGAAGCCCCACCATACGCCAGAATACAGCTCGCTGAGGTTATCTTCTGCAGCAGTCTGAGCCCCAGATTTCCCAATGCATCGGGTTTCTGATAAAAATAGACATCATGTTCCGTCACTGCATCCACAATCTTCAGGAAAAGAGGCTGGTGCATTCAAAATCGCCATTGAAACATTGATGCTGGATAAACTGGATTGGAGACAAAGTAGTCTGCAAAGAGACGCTGGTACCCTTCCTCAAAGCCTCTTGGGAGATTGGGTGAACAACTGGGCTGAGAACCACCATGAGTGGAGTGGGATTCTTGTTGGAGGTGGAGCAACAGGTAGCTGGTATTGGTCGTCAATCCTGTCCGGAGGGAATTATTTTGGGCGATTATTTGTTGATTGGTGATGAAGTATTGAAGGAGTTGATCCACGTCGACGTGTTCATCAATCTGGTCCATCGGAGCTGTGGAGAAATAGAGAAAAATATTTCCGGGGGGACTGTTTCCACCGGGGATTGGCCTGTCATGAGCATTTAGCTCAAGATTTGGCACCCAGCGGTGGTGCGCACTAGAGGCCCAGGGTGCTAAACTGAGCCCGCGGGTGCTAAATGCGAGATATAGCAACTCAGATTTAGCACTCGCGGTGAAGTTGCTCTTAGCTCCCGCGCTGGAGTTGCTCTCAAGTGGCAAGCCCCTCCTTCGGAGGCTCGCTTCGCGAGTGGCCCCCGGCCAGCCCCCGGGCCCTCCGATCGAGGGGATTGTGATAAGCTACCTTTGATCAAGACAGAGATATTCTCCACGCAGAGGGATAAGCTTCCTGTGATCCGAACTGTGCCTCTCGTTGCAAGCCTGCTTGGAGGGAGGGATTGTGAGCATGCGACGTTTTTCATGCCAACACGGCCAGAAACATAATCTGGATGGAGTTGCTGGAGCGATGATGGGGTCAAGGCGGCAACAAAGTGTTGAATTTAAATTAATTGCGATCCCAGAGCCCCGCTTGCAGCTGGGTTAAGCGCCGGCAGAGGCGAGCCGACCCGAGGATGTCCGGCTCCCAGACTTTGCTCAACACTCGCCTATATCTACAACTGCAGGCGTCGTGTAGCCAAGAGCAGCCCGAAAAGTCTGACTGATCGGGCACATTGCTCGGCCCTTCTCCAAGTCCGCGCTCTGTCACGGATCTCCGGGAAGCGCTGGTGCAATTCTGATGATTGAACACGGATTGCATCTTGGCCAAGTCGGTGACGGCAACGAGTATAATAGTGGGCAATGGTACACACTATTGGCATTCCTCATCACCGCTCCCAAACTCTTTCATTTCGTGCTTTTTTGAGGCGAATAAAAATATCCCTCCCGTCATTTCGAGTTACCTTCACCCTTCGAGTCTTTCAAGGCATTAATAATTACATTACACTTCAATCGCAGCATTTCCCGGCACAGCTCTTCCTTCCCGAGCTCCATCATCTACCCTTCTTTCACTTCTCCTAAGATGAAGTTTTTCATCTTTGCATTAGCTGCCGCTGTCCTGCCGGCTATCCAGGCATCAGGCAATGCCGTCAACTTTAGGAGCACCTGCTCAACCGTCAACAACCAGATGGGGACCCTTTTTGGATCTCTGGCTCAGCTGAAGTCGGTTGCCGACAGATTAGGGTCAGGCATCTAGCTATTCTTAGCGCGAGTACCCTTGAATCTGTCCTTAGAAACTAACTGCTCCATGTTTCCTGGTGGCGGTATTGCAGTCATGCGCACATCTCTAACAAGTGTGACGAGGCGCGTGGACATCTTGGCGATGCCCGTACAGCCTGGGGCGGAATCTCGTCCAACTTTGGCGGCTTCCCGTGGCAAGCAAGGTCCTCGCCGCACGGTAGTATTTGTCAAGCCCGCATGTCTGATTGCGGCTCTTGCCTGGACTGGATCTTCGCCCAGCCTGAGATCTCCCAATACTCCGACTACCAGGCCCCGGCGCACAGCTGTAGGGTCAGTCACCACACCTACAATTTGTTCTGGCGGAACAATAGACTAACCCAATTGTATGCCTCTCTATTCAGCGCACCTACGACTCCTGTCAAACTGGATGCAGACAGGTATGGAACTGGCCCTCACCTCCTCGTCCCAGGCCCAGCCAATACGCTGGCTATCGTCGTCAGCTTGCTGACACTGAGCACAGGTCATGCCGTGAGCTATTTGGACTACTACAGCTTGCTCAACCCTGTGTCAAACAATTCTGAACCCGTTCATTGATTTATAGCTAATGTTCAAGAGACTTCGTGCCCCATCACTTCCAACGCAACTGGATACGAGTGCATTGACGTGAGTGATGGACCGTCTAGCTGGTTGAACTTGGGTGAGCTTCACTGACCTTCCGGAGCTTCCAGACCCAAACCGAACTCACCTCATGTGGAGGATGCGAATCTTTGAACGAGGGTGAAAATTGCTTGGCCATTGAAGGCGCCGATACAGTCGGATGTGAGAAGGGACAATGCGTAAGTAGCCTTCCTTCCAACTCAAATATCTATGACTAAACCTCCATCTCATGTGTTTTTTGTTGAAACGAATAATAATTATAGCGTGTCTTTACTGCCCTCCCTGGGTACGTAATCAACGAGACCAATGGCCGCCCGGAACCTCTGCCACAGCCAATCAGCTTCTGAAGCACCTTCCTCTTAACGAGCTGAAGTACCGGGCCAGAGCCTGACTCATCTCAACGACCCCGACCCCTCTGGTAAATCCTTGCTTCACCGGCATGTTGATACCACAACTAATAATCTGCAGCATTCATTCTTAAATTATCGCTTTTCAACCATCATTATTATCGTTATGTCCCGCTATCATGACTGCAAGACCGTACCTGAAATATGTTGTTCTTCCTGTTTTCTTCTGTTGGACGCTTTCACGCGCTCTTTACTCGCAAAGTCTATGTACTACACCAGAAACTAGTCCTATTTTAATGAACGTCTGAGCCTGTGCGCATGGTGTAGAGTACATCAGGCAGCGAAGTTATTGGCACAACATCACTGGCTGTTTACAAGGCCAAATCACTCAATGCGCACTTTCACCTACTTGTCATAGGTGCAAGCGCAGTGCTCAAGCTATGCAAACTACCAGCTAGCTACGTTGAGTGCAGTCAGTTGAGTTGTAAGCCTGTTTGTCGGGCACGAACTTGATGGCTGTCGGTAAAGGAGCCCAAAATACCGACTCTGGTCTGTCCTGGCAACTCACAAATAGTCAAAAGGGAGTTTCAAAGTTGAAACCCCGCGCGCGCGCAACCTGCCAAGGCAAGAACATTTTTGCGGGGCGGCTCGCCCGATTTTCGGCAAGTCCACAAATGCTAAAATTGCTGCCATGAAGGCTTGACATGGCAGGCAACTCGTTTGATCTTGCCTCATTCTAGTCATTCCACAACACCACCTCCTCTCGAACATCAAAATCTCCACACCCGCCACCCCAGCCTCAAAGAGAAAGAAAACAACACTGCATCTGACAACTCAATGTGGTCTGTGCTTGACTGATCATCATGCATCCTGATGATAGGAAATGAAGGAGTTTTGCTACTGGCAGGTATTGGCCAGTTGAAGGTGGGATTAATGGAGGTGTCAAAGTTGGTGTGTAATAAAATTAATTTGAAAGCCTAATAAAACCTCTGTGCAAAAACAGAGAGGCTTACACCCAATACCAAACTTGGAAGCCTGAGACAGGATTGAAACAAAGGTCAAAAAGGCCCTTGTGGAGATGAAATTCTTAGTACATCCCACACTGTGAAACTAAATTAGAGGTGGGCCAGGGGCCTTCAAGAGCTGCAGGTCTTTCTCATTACGCCACCTTGATCTTCCTTCAATGCCTCCTCCTGCACTTCAATGGGAGCCTTTCCCAATAAGCAGTGATGGCCTTCTTGGGCCTGTCATGCACTTTTGTTCATGGATTTTGTGTTGTGTCTGCTGTATCTGGCCTGTATCTGAAGGAGGTCAAGTTGTATCAAAGGGATGTACAGGTTGGGGTCACATAACAAAGTGTGTATCCTGACTTGAGTTGGGGTCATTGGAATTCATTTTTTTGCTTTTCTAAGGGAAGGGAGGGAAGAAATTCTCTGGCTGAAGAGCCGAGGGATGGCAAGAATGTGCAGATTTCAATGCCACTGGCAGGCATGGAGAAATCCTCCGGGAAGAGGCATTGATTGTGGCCTATGTATCATTACAGCAAAGTTCCAGTCCTGGCTCAGGCCACATGGGTGGTTTTGGGACCAAGTCCCTCCCTGCCAGTCAGGCAAGCTTAACACAAATTCCCACCCTGGTGGGAGCTTGCTGCGCTATGTAGCACTGCATGGTGGTCTGGTGTAGAAGTTTGGGCCAATGACTGGGGGCTTTTCTCAAAATGCCACAACTCTTATGCAACTCCCCCAATTTTGGTGCCTCAGGGGAGATGAAAGAAGTCAATGTGCTCTTCAACATGGTAAAGACCCCATACCCTCAAGGTCAACCATCTGCCTTCCATAAAATTTTGAAAAAATAAAAAATCATACAATTTCGCCACATGGATATTCACCCATCTGTCCTTGAAGATCCCTGGATTTTCAGCATCACAAATGGATAAACAAGAATCATATTAGGATGCTGGTGTTTGATGGACTCTGGCTTCCTTCCTTCATTTCAACACATTTCAATCTGACAAAGTTGAGCAAGCTTGATTGGGCCACCAATTGATCTTTCAGATGTCCTGGACTCAACTGAATCCTGACTGGCATGCTATTTGGAGAGGGAGACCAAGGAAGACCTGGTTTGTGTCCATTGGATTGCCGCAAGGAAAGCTCCAGGGATTGATGATATAACCAATGAGTTGCTCAAGCTAAGTTTGACATTGCTTGCTGCTGTTCTTTCTAACCTTTTTGATCAGGCCCTTGCAAGTGGTGTCTTTCCTTCCCAATTGAAATGTGCTGTTACCTTCATCATCCCAAAGGCAGGTAAAGATGACTACACTAATTTTCAATTCCATATTTCTTGATTGCATGCTTTAGGTTGTTGTTGTTTAATTGTGTAATCTTCTTGGATACAAAAGATTGGTAATTAGTGCGTGGCGGAGGCTTCTTTGTAGCAGGCCTACGGCCAATGACTGCCTTGTGACATCAACTCAAGGGTCACCTCTGGGGAAGAGGCCTTCCCATTCTTGCACGCTTTCAGGAGTAACAAGAATGAAGATCCCATTTCCAAGGTTGGCAGATCTATGCCACAATGAAAATCCAGAAAAGATGGATTGTCACACGTGCAGAGAATGGAACATGATTTGAAGTCAAATAAACTCCTTAATCAGTTAATAAAAGGCTCATTTCAAGAGAAAAACAGACAGTAAAACATGGAAAAGCTGCGGAAAAAAATTGGGTACATTTCTATTGAGACAGATTTTTTATTGATGGGACTGGGGATTTTTAAAATAAAAATAAAAATGAACATCAACCTAAAATTTCTTGAATCCCTACCGCAGCAAAAGTGACATGAGGAATAAGCCTCTCCTCCGAAGAGCGTCCCACGGGGGAGAGGCTTCGTTAAGCTCGCCGGTCGGGCGAGCGCGCAGCTCGCTGCGCCCTCGCGGGCGGAGGGACGTGTTAAGTTAGGGCCTCACATGTTTCAAAAAAAAACATATTTGGAAGAGGTGGTTTACCGGGGAGGTTGTTGCACCCACAGATTCATTTTTGGAAACGGCAGTGTTGAAGAAGAAAAATACAGTTTTCTTGTTATTGAAAACAAATACAGGCAATGTATTTTTAAAAGTTTGGTTTTTTGTTTTTCAAAAAGACTGGCCGATGCGGGTCTTCTACAGGCTTCCGTACTTTTGCACCACTAGCAGTTTTCCAGGACCCCGCAAGGAAATAAATCAAGAAGGAGAACTTGAACCTCAAAAGTGACATGCGATATGAAGGCCATTTCTATCCTAGGATTACTCCCCGTCACGGAATTAGCCATTACATGTAGAGCAGAGCTGCCTTGGCAATCCCTTCCGGACTTGGATCTCGATTTCAGCAACTGGGTTAGAGATGATAGCCATCTACTAATGGATGAAATCGACACATCCACACCTCTCAGCTTTTCCCATTCTTTGTGCCCTCCTCAAGCAGCCCCTGATACCCCCGCCGTGAAGAAGCTCACCCACAGCCGTACAGACCTGGACACATTTGATTTTCCCTTCACGAAAGACTGGCCGGTGTTCGATCCTCCTGATGCCGGTCCGCCCTCAATTGAGCCCACCTTTTTTCCTCCTGTCAGCGCGCATCGCGAGGCAGCCACATCTCACAACCCGAGAAAGTCTTCTGCAGTCAATGTGCCCGCGGAATCGATAGAAGGCTTCGTAATTCTGAATTCTATGGATCCCTTTGATACCTACCAGGGCATCCAAGGCAAGAAATCCAGGAGCACGGGGGATTTTTCATGGCAAGGAAACACTGGCGAGGCAATAAAGAATCACGCCCGGAAATTTAAAAAGGCCAAGACCATAGAAACAAGCACCGCCGAGCTGGATCCGGTGGCAGTTGATCATATTCCCATGAAGGAGAAAGAGCAGGAGATTCATCCATTGATTTTTGATGAAAATGTCTTCCGATTTCCACCTTCCGAAGACATTAATTTCGTCAGTAAACAGAAGTGCATTCTCGAAAAAATCACCGGTAGCTCTGATTTGAACCCGAGATTGTTGATCCAAGGCGAGGTAGGAAAAACATTTATTCTTCGTTTCAATAGTTACTCCAGGAAGCAGAACAAAGGGATTATTTTCAAGCTCCCCAGGCTTTCAGTTATTGTATTGAAAAAAATCGATGAATTTCTGGCTCATTCGAAAAGCTGGAGGAGTGTTTATCGGATGCGACTGGGAATAGACTTTGCCGAATCGCAGAAATGGATCGAGGACGTCGTCAAAAATGCACCACTGGAGTTCAATAAACCTGCCCTTGGGATCAAGGTGGAAGAGTGGCTCATTTCCTACATATTTTTTGTCGACATGATCATCACCATTCTACCCCATCCTTTCAACGTTCCAGTCGATAGAATTCAAACCTTCCGGAAGGCCCTGACTTGCTTTGAAAGCTACACTAAACTCAATCTCCAGCACAATGAATATACCCCTGTGGATGATGGAATTACTCTAGCGGATATCTCTCCAGAGAGGAGACTAGTAATGGTTTGGCGGTACATATCAAATTGGATGCGACAGGATTGCAATTATGACTGGATACCAATTTGCCCATATGGGAAACGCAAAGAGGGTTGGGGCTCATTTTTCAATTTTGTTTTTGCATATTCAATCGATTCTCTGACAGAAAGATTGGGAGCTGAAATTAAGAGTTCCCATTAGTTGCATCAATTGTTAGTTTTGAACTCCTAAGTGATTCTAACCATAAGCTTCCAACAAGCCAAATATGCCACATCAACAAAATTAAAGCTCAACTAGGTGTTTTGAAATCCCTTGCCCTTTTCTTTTACCACAGATAATACTATATATTTAACAGCAGGACATGTGTTTGTTGAGGGAACCACAGGTACTATAACTGATTATAGATTTCAGAAAGGATGGAATTTCGAGTGAGAAATGATTATTGATTTCAGTAAGTAAATTAGTACTTCACTTGGGATGAAATAGAGCTGATAGGCTTAGGAGAAGCATGGCTACATGTAGGCATATTTGAAATACATAGGTTCACTAAAAACAGTTATCTAATCCAGTGATTCAAGTTCTTTTTGAAGAGTTGGGGTATAAGCCTCAGAAATTTAAAGTGTAACAGACAGGATTGGCCTCAAGCTGGTAACAGGTGGCGGCAGTTCCACATCCGGACCTTGAGAATTGTTTCAATGAGTAATCTAGACCAGCAGATCACAAGTTTAATGGAAGGATTATTCATTGCATAGAGAGAAGAAAAACAGAGATGAAGAAAGAAAGCAGGGAAGACAGAGACTAACCTAGACCAGCAGAGCACAAGGTGAGTGGAAGGATGAGGAAAAGAATCCTTCCATGTGTTCTGACCTAGGTAACTATGTACAGAGATGCCACAGATGGTGAAATGAGCTAGACAGGTACAAAGCATATGAGAAAGAAAACAAAGAATGAAGTACAACTTCAACAAGAATGATTGCAAAATATCTTGAGAACAAATGCCTGATTCAAAAAAAAAAATAGCAATGAACACTTATTAATACTTATTAAAATTGATACAAATATAAGATTAAACTTACCAGGAAAGACTAAGAATTCTGTGGAGACATTTGCCATTTTAGCCACCCAGCAGTATTTGGTGGATAGATAAGATTTTTCTAATGTTGATTGTACCAGGTTTTTTCAATGTGATGCTCAAATTTTCAACCAAATTGGTGGTGATTGTGTTGATGCCAAGGAGCATTCCAGTCCTGATTTAAAGGCATTCTCACATTTCATCAAGGAAGTCGGAACATTAGAACTGACCCAGCACCCGAGTGACACCACCATGCAGATCAGTCATGACGTCACCATTCATGCTGTGCCGAATCGGTCAGGAGGGATCATCAGGAGTCCCTTGCTCATGACCACCACACACTCAATTACGGAAACCAATTAACATGTACGCTTTCCTCCCTTGCCAGTCTCGATCAGTCCCCAATTAACAATATCACCTTTAACCTCGTTATCCACCGTCCACTCCAGAAAAATATAACCGCAGGACAGCATGACCCTCAAGACCTCCCCACTTGCCAACCTAATCTCCAACCCAGATTGCAAGATCCCATCCGACTTTGGCGTCGTCGTCGATCTCTCGTCCTACCAGGATGCCCCTTTCGATCCCATTTCCATGTCAGATGTTGAATTTAAGGAGGTCCGATTGACTCTTGCATGAATGTTGTGTTGGATTCATTTAAATCTTACTTTTTTTAAATCCGGCAGTTAGAAGACCTTCTCTACAAACATTCCATCGTCCTCTGGCGAGGTGTGACGTTGAATCCTGAACAGCAATTCGTACTCACCAATCGTTTTGATGCGGCGTCCAAGTCTTATGGGTCCGTTCCTTCAAGTACTGGCTATGAACGTGTTGATACATTTACTGACGTTTCAGCATCTCCGTCTTAATATGACAGTCATGGCACTGAAACTTCTGGTCTACAAGCTAAATCGTTGAGTTTTATTGCCCTTCCTGACTTGTTTAAATCAAGATACCCTCGATTTATACTCGTATTAATTCCTTTCTTGATACCACCTTGTAGTATCTTGCACCCAGATCTTAAGACTTTGCCGGGTCAGCCCCAAGTCCAACTGATCGGTAACGGTCAGGTGATCGATGAGGCCGTTGCCCCTGGCCTCAAACCCCTCCCAGTTCTCAAACATCCTCATCACAAGACGTTCCACAAAACCATAATTTCAGATGAGGATGAGAAAAAGGGACATACTCGCTTTTATCGCTGGTGCGTACTACCTCTAACCATTTAGCAGTTGTCCTTTCTTTTTCTCAGATTTTTTACGCACTTGTTGTTTTTGAAAGGCACATCGACGCCGCGTTGTATGACTTAAATCCGCCCAAAGTCACTACTTTACAAGCACTCCGCGTTCCGCAAGGCTCCCCACAGATTTGCCGATACGACGATGGTACGGGTGACGAGCTGAAGGTTCCTCTGGGCACCACCGCTTGTAAGAGAGACTTTCTCTTCATACCTCATAACTGAGCTCCGTATAACTCATTAGCATGCTCCATGGTCAGTCGTCAGTGGAAAGAAAATGTTTGAAATCCTGCCACCTGCCTTGAAGAGCTTGGCTGTGCGGACAAAGGTTCAATACAGCCCACATCCAGTAAGTCGATTACGAAGATACACGTCAAAATATTAAGGGAGAGCGCTAATGAGCCGTAAAATGTGCAAGTATGTATGGATGTCTCAAGCTAGAGCAAAGCCCACAGGGCTTGGGATCGAATGTGAGGGGAAAGAACTTTCCAAGGAACAATTACCTCCTTTCGAAGAAACCAAAATCAAGATTTTCCCCGTGGTGAGCATACATCCCAATTCTTCTCCACTGGACACCTTCTGGAACTGAATGGATTTGGTGAACTTGATGCGCAAACAGCTATGGAAGAACCCTGTGACGGGTGAACTTCATCTTGAAGTACATCCTTGTGGCGCAGAAAAGCTACATATTGATCCTGTCCCAGCCAACACTGAGTCAGCACGAGACGCATCAACATTATATCCTGATGGCGGGACGATTAGCGATCTTGAGACTGTTCGGGATGTGTTGTATAAACTGCAGCGTCCTGGTATTGCACCTTCACTGGTATATGCGCACGACTGGCAGGAAAAGGACTTGTGAGTAATTAACCAGATCTTTTGTGATACTATGAGCTGACAAGTTTTGATTGGTTTGGTTAAAATAAAGATGCCTATTTCATAATCGTGGGGTCTTGCATAGTGTTGTGGGTGCGTTTACCGCAGAGCAGCATCGGGCTTTTTGGCAGTGTAATATCGCTGCTAGTGATGAGCCCCAAGGGCCGGATGCTAACGATGTTCAGAAATATGCTTGATTTTTTATTATTCTTATCTTTCTTCTTCTTGACTCATTCATGTTTAAATTGCTCAGCTTAAATGTCCTGTTGAAGATGTGATGAGTTTGTCAAGAAAGCATTTCGTGTTGTCGAAGCCATGTGGTGAGAGTGAGCAGAATTGAAAGTGGAGTGCTGTCATGACTGCGGAGGCTGCCCCGAAATCCCACGGGGCATTGCTGAGTAGTGAAGTCGCCTGGCCCGTGGGCAGTGAAGTTGTTCGTTCTGAGTCATCAACCACTACGAAAAAATGGACTACTTGTTTACCGAACCACGGCTCAAGAAAAACAAAACAACAACAACAACAACAACAACAACAACAACAACAGGAAAAAACGCATCAAAAAGAATCAAACTCACTCACCAAACGCACGCACAAAATCATCATCTCGACAAGAAACAGGAGAAACGTACCACTAACAACACCCGGACTCACCAGCTGAACCTGCCGACGACAACGACGAAAGATAACTCGCAGCTGACACATACTCGGATTATCAAGCCTCATCGCCATCCTCCTTCCCTTGATGCTGCTCACTCGCCTCGGAATGACACCAGCAAGCTTGGCTCCTCAACCGTCGTCTCCTCTCGTCTTGACTTGACTCCCGATAGGACTCATGACAACACCCTTGATAAGATACAAGACACGACACAAGAAAAGACACAAGACAAGACACAAGACAAGACACAAGAAAAGACACAAGACGAGACACAAGACAAGACATCAGACAAGACACCAGAGAAGACACAAGAAAAGGCACAAGAAAAGACACAACACAAGATTCATGACAAGATTCATGACAAGACACAAGACAAGACACAAGACAAGACAAATAGCAACAAGATGAAGCACCAAGAGTATCAGTCACATCCGATCATCCCGCGGTGCGTCGACAAGACAGTGTCAGCCTACTCAGCGAGCAGCCCACTTCATCCCAACCCATCCAACCGGAAACTGACCAGCTCAGCTAAACTCGTCAGTGCCAACCGCCACCAATACAAGCCATGGTTCACTAACCAAGACCCCCAGCATTGGCCCTTCAAGCAAAAGCCCCCTCAAGTCAGAGTCATCTATCCCACAGGCGCTCACGAACTCTTCCCGCTACTCGTACCAAAGGCCGATCAAGATGAATATCGTCCTTTAGACGATCTGTTAAACGTATTTTTTTCACTCTCTAGTATCTCTGAATTCATCCTCCTCGGGCTCATCATTTTGTCTGGCTCCAGGTCATCACCACCACCCTCACCTACTACCTGACTCCCGATCAATCTCTTCATTTCTTCTCCGAGCCACATCCAATCACCTCTCACTCTGCATCCACCTCACATACCCAGCTCAACAGCTTGAGCTTCCTTAACGAACGCCCTCAGGACCGATCATCGCCAGAGGTGGGATCCTCGTCGCTCCCCAAGATACCGTTGTCGGATGGGTCTCTGGACTTGAGCTCGAAACCGTTGCTAAAGGAGTTGAGCAAGGCGATCCGGCGGAAGAACGGTGCGGAGTTTCTGGGGCTGGTGGGGTGGTACAACCGGGTGATGAAGCATCTGATCGACGAGGGAATTATCGGCCGGCAGATGGGCTTGTTCGAGGGGATGCCGCAGGGCATCTGGGAGACGATTTTGGGGCAAGCATATGACCGACAGGTGGGGCCCCAGCTGGAGCTGTTGCAGGGGTACGAGACGTGGAGTAGCAACGTGTATGGCGAGCTGAAGCCGCGGTTTGTCTCGGAGATCATCCGGCTGGTCGACCTGCGGCCGGGCATGCTCTTCCTCGACCTCGGCTCTGGCATCGGCAACATTGTTCTCCAAGTTGCGCTCGAAGTCGGTTGCGTCGCCGTCGGCTTCGAAATCATGGACGGCTGCGCCACCCTCGCTGACAACCAACGTGCAGAGGTCGTCGGCCGCGCCCACTCCCTCTGGGGCCTCAGCCTCGGCTCGCCCTTGCTCTTCCAGGCCGACTTCACCAAGGACCCTCGGGTGGGCCAATGGCTACGACAGTTAAGCATCATCGAGCCTCATTTCTCCCTTGCCTCTTACTAATTCCATCAAATTTCTTCGTTTTTATGTAACAGGGCGGACGTGGTGCTGGTGAACAACCAAGTGTTTACGCCTGAGCTGAACGAGTCGCTGAGTCTGCTATTCCTTGAGCTGAAAGACACGGCGACGATAGTGTCGCTGAAGCCGTTTATCTCGAGCTCCTTTAAGCTCAACCAGCGGAACCTGGACTCCCCTCTGGCCATCCTCACCCGGCCCACCGTGCGTCCCAAGCCGCCCTCCTCCCTCATCCAGGCCTCCCCTGGCGTCTTCAAATACCCCCATAACTCGGTCAGTTGGACCGATAACCCCGGCGAGTTTTATCTCTCTAAAGTCGATCGTCTTAACTTGATCGCCTTTCAGGCTTCCCTCTCCGCTTCTT
>SMGU01006668.1:0-15014 GCA_004348175.1 Puccinia novopanici
GAATATTATTTCAAGGTTGGGGGCTGTTATCAAGATGGGAGGGTTTGATGAGATGTAAATTGGAGTTGGGGGGGAGGCCGTTGTCGAAGAGACGATGGTGGAAGCCGAGGAAGAAGCCGATGTGGTTGAGGGTGGGACGAATGAGGCCGTCCCAGATGAGGCCAAAGTCGCGCATGTACCAAGCCTCGGCGAACATGAGGGAGAGACGGGAGAAGGCGTCTTCGAGGTAAGGCCCGATGCCCCTGATGGCGAGGATTTCGGGGCGCTCCTCTGGGAGGGAGGAGGAAGGTGAGGCGCGGTAGTAGTGGTAATAGCAGTGGTCCAGGACCACCATCCGGGGCATCCTGAAGCCCGTCCAGATCCCGAACCATGCCACCCCTATCATCCCCCCTATCGACGCCCCCGCAATCACCTGCTTCAGCGTATGATGCCCCAGCTTGATCCGCGACCAGCACACCACCACCGCGATCAGGATAAACGTCGAGCCGTACAGCAGCCGCAGCATCGTGTTCAGCAGCCTCGAGAGCCCTTCCACCGACTCCACCGTCGGCTGCTCTCCCTGCGTCTCATGCGCCCAGTTCGAGAATGAATCCTTCTGGTTATTTCTCACCCGTGGGTACACTGCCGCTTCCGGTCCTCCTGTCCCTATCCCTGTGCCTGGTAATAGACGAGTCATCTTTTGGTGTATCGGTAGTAATAGACAAACTAGCAGAAGATAGACCCCATAGAACGTGATGGATGATGAATGTGTTGATGGCATCCCAAACGACTTCTTCGTCGATTCTGTCGGCCGGGGTTGTTTGATACATCTTTTAAGTATTTTCGCTGTGGTTTCCAAACAAAATTTCGTCATGCCATGATTAGCTTTCTGCTTGGTTTCTATGTGGTCTGGACTGCGTTATCTGCAAACCTGTGGCAGTGGCTATGATAGCCCCCAGACCAAACCATAGGGAATGAGCCGACCGTAGGTAGAGTATTGAAAGCGCTGTGAGGACGGTGATGACGATGTTAGCCTGTATGCAACAACAATCTAAAATCAGTACCAGGTTAAGAACGAGGGCAGTAGTAGTGTTATGAGAAGCTGAACTGACCTCTTTGAGGATGACCAAATACAGCGATCTTATCCGGGGTTTGATCATCCTAAGTTAACTGTTTGCTTTGTTTTGTTGGTTTGTTTCTTCGGGTTCTTTTCCTCTTGGGCCAGACGGGGTGAGACCTTTGCGGAGAAAAAAAAGCGAGGAGGGTTGGAGTGAGGAATGATAGAGCAGTACTAGTCGTTCATTGGTGGAAAGGGTAGTAGTTTAATCGTATAGGGCGCGTTCCTTGCTGGATGTCCGGATGATGGTCGAGGGTTGTTGGTATGCGAGTGCAAGTCCAACTAGAGGTGGATGGGGGAAGTGCGCTGATCTGGTGAGGCGGCTGACTTTCTTTGACTTGAATTTATCAATTTCCGCTCAGTCCGGTGCCGCCGGTCTTGATCACGTAAGCAATTCATTCTCCCTCCCTCCCCGCGCCATGACAACTCATCCTGGGTGCTGCTGGATCAACACCTCCGTCGAAAATGGGCAATATACCGCATTTCTGTGTTCTCACAATTTATGGTATTCATCATTCGACCGATATGTACTGGTGACGGCTGGCGGAACCGGGAAATGAGAGAATGGGAAACCCTCAATATCATCAATCTCTTGATTGCCCTATGAGCGATATTAGTCCAAATGTGGCCGAGTTTCCCCCCTCATTAAACTTCACACCTTGCCTGAGATATAGATTAATAAGAAAAAAAATATATCAGAAAGATAGAAAAAAATTGAAGTAGAGACAATATCACCAAGCATAATATATTGACGAGAGGAAATAAAATGAACAACTGGCGGATAAAAATGGAGGGAAAAAATGAAAAATATAGGAATCAAATAAAGAGACACAAAAAATAAGAAGGGATCGGGATGGGAGTCCAGGATGTGGATTTTCTAACTAAGAAACCAATAAGATGGTAGTGTTGTTCATGGGCTCCCAAGGGTTTAGCCAAGTTGTCTTTGGCTGATACCCACTGAAGATCACTTTTATGTTTGCGGACTGAATCATTGACAAAGAAAACATTCCTCTCAACACTCCTGAGACAGCTTTTAGATCCCTTGCCATCTGCTACCAACACAGCAGCCCCATTACCACATATAGAGCTTTGCATTGGATGGAAAGAGCAAGCAAGTTGAAGAATGAATAAAGTAAAGTCAACTGCAGTGCAATAAATTTGGCTCCACTTGCGGAATTCTCAATACATTTCTGGCTCCAAGAGCCCCAAGCAATTGGGTAGTTAAGAGACTGAGTGATGAAGACTGATGTTGATGGTTGAAATTCACCCCCCCCCCCCAACTAGCATCTGACCAAGTTGTTAGGGAGGATTCATTGGGTTTGTGTAGTAGTTTTTGGCAACAAGTGGACCAGACGGAGCCAATGAGATGATGCAAAGCTTCCTAAAGCATGTGGTTTGACCTTGCACTGAAATGTGTGAGAGAATTATCTGGGTAGGAGAGCAAGGTTGTATGATTGGAATTGAGTGGTGTTGTTGGAAAGATCTGACAAGCTGACTAAGTTGGTGTTAAGTAGCAGTGTGGAAGTAGATATGGAATAGTGAGGCCGTATTTGTAGCATCATATGACATGCGTAATATGACACACCTTTTCTGAAGTTTACAAATTATCAGGGGTGCAATAAGGCTGAGCAATATGGGCATGATGATCAGGTTATTGTGGTGGGGGCATTGCAATAATATCACTTTGTCTGCCAAACCCACAAACATTCAAACTCAAGCAAAGTGTAATATTACATGCGTAATATGACGCTAACACACACGGCCTGAGTGAATTCATGGTTGTGTTTAGCAAGCAGTTGATTGAGTAGCAGGTGTTGGGACAGAAAAATATGATCCCGGGTGTTTTCAAGTTTCAATTCAACAATCTTTTTGGGAGTGTTGAGCCCTTGAAATCTGAAGCATTTTTCCAGGTTTGTGCATAGTATATTTAGATGTTGGTTGGAGTTGGAGAATATGACTCCATCGTTGATGTGGATCTATGATCATGATGGTGTTGTCTTTCTGAAGGTTTTAGAGGCATCTCTCTCAACCTCATCACACATGAATCCCCATTGGTCAAGAAAATATTTGAAAAATTTCCACCAATAATGATCTGCTTTCCAAGTCCCATAAAGAGCCTGCTTCAGTTTCAGAACTTTGCCAGTGAGATGAGGAGAAAGTTCAACAGGTGGTTCAACGTAAATCGCTTTGTCAATTGGGCTGTGCACAAATGCACCTGTTACATCAAATGAATTGATATACCAATTAAATTTGAATGAAAGTGAAACCACCCAGGAGAATTAGGATAGGAAAGATGCTGGTGTCAGCTTGCTACTATTCAGAGACAAGCTAAAATATTACCAAGATAAATATAAATAAGATATAAAATAAATATGAATAAGATGAAATCACTTTAGGAATAGACAAATCATCAAATATTATTATTGCAAAAGATTATACACCCAAAATAACAAAATAACCTTGGATCACCCACTGGACCCTATATCTAAAACCAACTACCCCTGCTACTTTATCATAGCAGAAGTAGTAAATTAGCCTGAATTCTGAAGAAATAGACTTATAATCATATTTATGGGTCTGTTAAATCATTTAAAATCCCAGAAGGCATTTTTAACAATATTTTGGGGTGCTTATTTTATGTTTTAAGTATTTCTATCACTATAATGTTACACAAAGAATTATATTAGAAATAATTAATTGAATAAATCAAAGTGAGAGTAAAGAACATGGAAAGAACATGGTTAGAATTTTCAGGGCTTGAAAAACCCAACATGAATAAAAAAGAATAAACAAAACTAGACAATAATCATTAAAAAGGTTCTGAAGTTTCTTTCTGTATTAGAAATGAAATTTTATGGTGTTATTTCTAATGTACCATATAGAATAAAATATAAATAATTATTCTAGGTTAAATTAAGTCATGTAGCCATTTGGAGAATATAAGCTATTTTGATATTATTAATTCTTTGTTCTCATTTAATTACTATGAATTCAGCCTTTCCAAGCTTCTTTCATCCCTATCAGCTCACTATAAAGAATCCTATCTCCTAGCACTTGTTCCAGTCAAATTGAAACCAGCTTGCTTAAAGAGTATCATTTAAATAATCTAAACAACTACCAGGATATCATATCATCTGCACTCCATAGTCACTTGATTTTTTTTTTTTTTCAAAATAAGTGAGAACTGAGAGAAATTTGTAGGCTCATATTACAAGCCCAGACTATTTGGTATGGGCTGCAAGACCATGTCTACCAGTGAAGAATGACTTTTCTCAGCTTGTGGATCATCCAGCCAGAAAGGAGCATTTGATCTCTGCTTGCAAACAGGAGAATCTCGTAAGCATGAAAATTTAGTTTTGTGGATTCGCGTGCTATCAAGCCAAGAGAGTTATATTGTCATGGGCCCCATCTGATGTGCCTTGCTCCGTGAATTGGCGGGGATTCATGTAGTCAATCTCCTCGTGCCGGGGGTAGGATACCCGACATCACGCAGACAGCCCCTCATGACAGTTCATAGCATAAGGTCTAGCCACCGGAGCCTTTTTCTTGCGTAGCGGACCGTCAATATTGACTCCGTGGTAAGGGAATATTCCTGCAAGGAGCTTCATGCTATCGCATCACCTCTCTGAAGTAGTAGCTTGCAGTCAAGCCACCCATAAGAATTCCCGGACGTGATACTCCAGTAAGCAACAGGTTGGGAGGGATAAATCCGTTGGGAGCACAGCTACGCCTACCAACTTTCTAGTTTGAATGGCATGCTTTACTGAATGCCCTTGGTTGATAATCGTGTAGAGGCTTCGCTTTGATGCTTAAATCAAGGCTGAATCCTTCTGGTTACTTGTTGCTCATGCCACGAAAGTATCTCCGACGCAGACAGAATGGAACCCATCCCCATCGATGCCACATTGCATTTCCTTTCAATCGGCCTTAAACGGAGAGTCTGTTCTTCTGATTCTGCTCCTAAGGGTTTTTTTGTGTGGTAGCTAATTCGATCACTGATTCTTTTGGGACTATTTTCATTCTTCTGAGGTTCGGGCTTCATTCAGTCTCTCCTGCTGCCGTCATAGCTTTCTGCTAACAGGCTAGTATGATCCGAAAATCTGGGTCGCAGGTAGATCTGTGTGTTTTTTACAAGGGTGGCCATGGGAATAGCCAGGGGAGGAATCCAATGAACTTGCCCCGTCGTCGCCTGCTCCCGAAAGATCTCATCCTCAAGAGAGATAATGTTGAACCAGAAGATGCCTACTCATCATCAATCGAAAGGGACCCCTGGCCCAGAGCATTACTCTTATTACAGCGCTGCGCCTACAGCCCTGAAAAAACGAATTCCTCGAAGGCTCCTGATCGTAATCACTGTAATTACCTCCATTGTGACCCTTCTATACTTCCCTCCTCATACAGTGCTTTACACTTGGACTACTAAAACCACTCAGTCAGCTCCAGATTCTCCATTCGTTTACACTTCATTAACGGTTAACGTCAAGGACGGTTCCCGTGACTGGAATCGCGACTCGTTGAGTCGGAATGGACCATTTGCAAGCCCAAGTTACAACAGCTACCATCGGCCCCAGAGCAGTCCTCAGTTTAATAATGTTCCTGATGAAGCAAAGAGATTATCGAATCCATCTTCGCGAGTTGATCAATCCATTAAGCTGGTTGATACAGAGCCACAGGAGTCTTACAGTCATGGTGAGTAGTACCCAAATACTATCAAAAGGATTCAGGTCCTTGGGCAATGCTGACTCATGAAATTCACCATACAATTAACCGAAAAATTTACAGAAAAAGAAGAAGCGGTACCCATTTTTGATAGACTGGTAGTGAAAGAAGCCCCAAAGAAACCGTACAAACCACTACCCAGACTGCGAGCCCGGCCCGATGTTCAATACGAGAACGTTAGGCCGAGTGTACATTACCTGACTAGGGAACTAGAGAGCACCAAGTTTCTAACATTCTTGCCACATTCCGGGTTTCACAACCAACGAATCGAAATCCAGAATGCGTTCAAGTTGGCCAAATTGTTGAACCGTACTCTCATCTTGCCGCCCTTCAGACTTGGAAGTCCGTTGTCGTGGGATAACTCCACATTGCTCAGCCAAGCCTTGGAACGAGACGAGAAGAAATACGAGCGTTCGGAAGATTGTTTAACGCTTCTCTCCGAAAGTAATCTCCCCCTTTCTGCACATTCATCAATTAGTTTGGAAGAGTGCAAGTACGACTCGAGTTGGACGGCTGTGCAAGTTGATTATATGCTTGATCTCAAGGACCTTTATGATGATGTGCCAGTCATTGACCGCACTGACTTGCGCGAAGAGTGGCTATGGAATACATTGAATCTGTACCCTGGAGAATGGCTTGAGGTTCAAGACTCTTCCCGATACAGCTACCAAATCTACGAATCATCGACCGCGAGCTCAGTAACCGGATCAAAGTACGAGTGGCGACTGAACATCGACGACTTGGCTGATTATAGCCATACGAGGTTGCTGAGCTTTGGCTCCTTGTTCGGCAGCGGACGTGTCATCTTAGACAGCCCAGAGATGAAAAAGTTTGTCCAAAAAATCGTGGCCAATCAAATGCCTAATCTACCATTGTTGGAGAGGATCTCTGACCGAATGGCTAATCGCATGGGAGGCAGAGGAAGTTATGTTGGCATCCACCTCAGAGTAGCAAATGCATTCTTCATTGTAAGTCATATTTATTTGCTCGCGCGGCTTGTAGTGTACCACAGTAACCTGAATTGATTTCGTTTGGATGTTTAGACTCAAGCACCACGGGTAATACGAGAAATATTCAATCAACTTTGCAAGGAGATCTTGAATATAGATCAAAAAACAATAGAGAATTTGATTGCCCAGAGCGAGCTCGCAGCGATAGCAAAATCTGGGAACAAGTACAAGCCCAGTCTCAGAATCCTTCATAACCACGATCAACCTAACAGTAGGAGTGAATTGAGCACCTTCGAGGTTTCCAAGTACCGAGACATGGATCCAAAATACGAACCCAAGATGATTGCCGATCAGATTTCGGAAAGAGTAAAACGGAGCCGATTGAATCCAACGAGAATGGGTGGACGGTCGAGTTCCGAAGCGACATTGAGCCTGCAAAGGACCCAGCGACTGAAATGCAAGGGAAAATTGTATGAGAAGAAAGGCTTATTAAACCTTAACGTTCCAATTTACATTTCGACAGACCTCCGCTCTACCGAATCTTTCGAAAATGCACAAGAATTGGCCATCTTCTATGCAAATTTGCCGTGCGTATTTTCGTCCAACGATCTCCAGACGTCCATTAAGCCGAACACACGCAGAAGAGCTCGCGGAAGACCGAACCAGCCAGACCAACCTCTTGACCGAGGAGGATCGACTGCAGAGTCATCGGAACACGCTTCATCCCCATATGTTTTGCAAACAGATACTTCTGACTATCTGGAGGAAGATACATCTCATGAGGACACAGATGATCCGATGCGCGAGGATGGGGACTTGTTAGATGCCTTCCACCGACTCAAGAGCAACCTCGACGGAACGGATCTTGATTCGTTCCTCTTCCCGGTGCTGGAAGCCATGATCGTTTCCAAGGTGAGACCCCACGTCCAAGTTTTTATTGAACGCTTTCGAAAAGTGACCAGAGCACTCTCCTCGTCGCACAGGGCTCTCACTTTATTGGCACGCCGAAAAGCACTTTTAGCAACTATGTCGCAAACGTCTTGCATCCCGGGTATCAGCGCTCCGGCAGTACCTTCAGCTCTTAAAGGAATCAACATCCTGAATGTCAAGGTTTCCTTTGGTCCTGTTCATCTCAGTTTGAACAGGTTGTGTCTTTTTGCTCTCTTCATCCTTCCGTAACAAAACTTGAACAGTACATAAACCCCGACAGGGTCTTTTCATTACCTTTTCCTTATCTTCTGATCTCAAGGCTACGCTTGATAAGGATGTTGACCCAGTTGTTGGGCCAAGCAACCCCTTACGTCAAACATAAAGAGAAAGCCCTACAATGTGATTTTGATACACATTCCTTTTTGTTGATTGATCGGACTTATTTTTAGTGTGACTTTACTTATCCTAGAGAATTACTTTCAAGAACACATCATACTCATTAAGACAAATTCCATTTACATCATCATACAAGGAGTATGACATGCACACAAATAGAAACATGGACACACAAAGAGAAACATGGACACACAAAAAGATTCACATGAAAAGAAAGAAAATTGTATATACACAAAGAGAGCAACAGGCTCAAGAGAAAAAAATAATCGCAAAAGAGAGACAGCTTAGAGCCGACTGTGGCAGAGCCTTCATCTGCCTTGGTGTCAGAAATAATGATCCTCTAGTTATGAGATCTGAGAAAAGTATAACAAGTATTTTTTTGGGGGGAGAGAAGCGGTTATGATTTTTATGTTCTTCTGTGATTTTTCAAAACATGAAGAAAAGTTCAAAAAAATGAATGATATAAACAGATGCCTGCAATCAGGGCAGTTTGAGGTGCCCTCTGAGACCAAGCCCTGCAAAGCTGAGGAATGTCCTGTGAGCTGGGGCCTGGTAAACAGGGATTTCTAAACTTTCCAGAGAGTGTCAATGGGAGGCAAAGAAACAACAGGAATACTACTCACTTACAGTTCCTAGAAGGGAAATTTCCCACAGAAAATCAAATAAAGGATGGATAGTTGGCTTGAATGGCTTCTGTTTAAAATAGATTGGTTTTTGAATTTGAAGGTGGGAACTGTAACACCCCAACCCGTAGCAAAGAGTATGTCAGGATGCTGATAAAACTTCAGGGACAAATATTTCTGGGGAGGAAAGGTGCTCTTTTTATGCTTTCTCTGGGGTGCTTGTGACAAAATTAAATGTCATGCTATCTGATTATGCTTCTCTTAGTGCCCAAGTGATCAAATTTAACACGAATTTCAGTTTAGTTGAGGATTATGAAATAATACGGCTTATTTCCACCACTTTTTGATCTTTACAAATTAACTGAGGTGCCTGATCAGCTGTTTATTTAGTATAAAATGGTTTAGGAAATTTATTTATAGTATCATGCTGTATTTTTGATTCATTGGATATATTTTATTGCTTTGATTGTGTTTCAAAAGTAATTAACCAGTATTTACATCATAATAATAGATATATCATGTTTCTAAAAAATGGGAAATCCCTGGACTCTTCTTTACCTTGTAAATAAATTCATTGTACAATTTTTTGAGAATCAAACCCTAGGGATGTTTTCAGGGCCCCCATTGATTGACTCCTTTGAATTTATAATTCTATTTATTTTTTTAATCATTTTTCAGAGTCAATATTTATAAAACTTTGCATTTGACCTTAAAATATTGTGAGGAACACTGTATATGCAAAGTAGTCATTTTGATACATATCCAAAACCCATTTCTGAGAAGCTTCACTGTGATGATTATTTTCTGAGACTTTCTTCCATGGTTGTTCTTTTTGAAATTTACCCAGCTCAATTATAAGCTCCTGTAAATCCAGTTAAGTATATTCTTATTCAGAATTCCAATTCACCTGCATCAATCAGATGGTTTGTCACACTCTTTTGATCCTAAACCATGGTTGAAGTGATGTTTTTATGGTCCCACTATTTGTATAAGCTGATTGGCATTAGGGATTCAGTTTAAAATCACACATCATGGTGAAGATACTTGTCATACATGCTTGGGACAGGTCAAGCTTTTGCTTGGCACTTGACCAAGCTGAGGTGGTTGTATCAAATCTTTTCTTGGCAACACCAAAGCAAGGGTCTCATGTGTCTTCCACAGAGATAATCTTACCATACTTCATACTCGCCAACCCTCTAATTTGCTCAAAATACCTCTAAATAATTTTGTCTATTTTTAGTCTGCCAGATAAAAGAGATAAAATCTTAAATTCCAATTGCTAACCACCTGAATTCATCAGAATCATTATATTATGTTTTTCCAAAACTTTTCAAGAGCTGAAGTCATGATCAATTCTCTCTACCGAAGAGAAAATGTGATCAAAGATTTAAGTGTGCCCAAAACATGTAGAAAACAAATTTAATGCACTCCCAGGCTGCCACAGTTAAATTTATATAAAATCAGCCAATTAATTGTCACATATTTAGAGAATGATCTGACTTCATAGAACTGCATGATTCACTTAGGGCTATTCCTCAGCATCTATGAGGCCCCTGATAGCATCCAATGAGTATCACAGATTCATCCCTTAATTTATATGTATTATAAGTACCCAGCATTTCCATTAATTTCCCCAGTCAACCAATCACCCAGAAAAGTTTCACCAGCATTGGATTTTCTCACTCCACCCAGTTTATAAAACAAATAAAAAAATTAGCTCTTCTTCTGTCTTCTTATTGATAGATACATCCATGAATCACCATCTACACAGTTATTTTGTACATTTCAGGTTTCTGTAATGACTTCTAAAATTATTTAGTGCTCTTTTATCACAGTTTTAGTGGTTACAAGCAGTCCCCATCCTTTTAGGATTCTAAAATTCAATTAACTAATTTTACTTATACCCAAAACATTCCTGTACTGTAGCAGAAGAAATAATCCAATATGAAATCTATATTTCACCCCCTGAATTAATACAGTTTAATTAGATGTTGAAATTAAATGCTGAAGATATTTGATTTTCTGAATTAATTCTTACAGGCATTCCATGAATTTAAACCTTCCAAAACCCCTCATCAACACTCATAGCACAGAATAGTTCCCTTTAATATCTAGGTAAGTGGAATAGAGTCTGACACAATGCCTACAAACTGAAATTTTCTGCACAGGTGAAGCATCATTTTGATTCATACTTCGGTTGAATTGTGGTTGATATCAGGATTTTTCATCATCTTTTTCAGCTATATGAGTGTCTTCTCAAATCAAATTGATATCAAAATCCAGATGAAATTTCAAATTTTTCTGGGGATAAAATTAGCAGAGTCAGATGCACACAAGTGCAGCCTCCAAAACATGCTTGATGAAGGATTCTGAATATTGAGAAAAAAAACTTCAAACCCCATGTTTTCACAGTCACAATTTCCTGTCACTCACTCTTTCAATGTCAAAAATCAATAGCTCAGCCAAAAGCCAAAATTTAAACTTAAGAAAAAGAGAGAAAACATTAATTCAATCCTTTATAATTTCCAAAGAACTCTTTTCATTTTTTTTTTTTTCATTCTTTCCAAGAAATAGATTAGTCCCATTTTAATTTTCGCACCTTGGTTATTATTATTATTACTTACCAATCTCAAGGTACCTTAACCTCCAATGGCCAAACAATCTGTACTCAATCCCCTACCACCATGCTTCCCTAAGTTTATTATTCATCCTTCAACTTCATGTGCACTAAGAGTTACACATTTAGAGACACTCCTTTATACATCACATTCAAGCCCCCCTCCTTGTACCTTCTTCATTTGATAACCTGCATTTGCCTCTCCAGACGTTTTATCGCGTCACCAGCAAACAAATTTTTCCACAATGAGTAGGAATGTTTCTTGACGACCATGGTGGTTTCATCCTGGGCCACAAAATGTGCCAGATGTAAGACAGCTGTGAGTAGAGTGATGAAAGATGTGAATCGAGCGATTTTCTTCCCGCGGGAAGAGAAGGAACAAGAGGCAACACGCGAAGGCTCACGAAAATAGGCAATGCAATTAATCACGGCCATTAGAGGCTTCAAGGCATGTGCAATGACGCCATAATAGCTGGTTTATGATAGAATGAACAGCGACAAGGACAATCAACAGCACACGAGCAGAGGAAGGTGACAGGAGAATTAAAGGAAGCGAAAGGAATGAGACATTATGAAAGAAAGAAAAAGGAGCGGATAGAAAATAACCCAAGGGATTTATCATTCAAGCGCCGACGTGTCGGTGGCGTTGGCAGGGAGTGAGAGGGGAACAGACGTTGAAGCGGAAGCATCGGACTGGTCGTCCGAAGCAGAAGCACTGACCTGGTCGTCCGAAGCGGGATCGAACGAGGCGGAGCGCATGTGGGAAGGCGAGCCGGTGGAGGAATTGTGCGAGGCAGTCGATCTGGACTTGGACTCTGTGGCTGGGCTCTGTTCCGACACGGCGAGCCTGTAGTTTTCGATAGCTCTTAGGAGCGCGAGGGCAGGCTTCGAGTCTTCCTGGGTCGCCAGATGGCTGACCATGCCGGATAGATCCGTATTGGAGATTGTCCCATCGAGAGTGGGCTTAACGTCCGTCGGGTTCACCGGAAGGGCCGCCGCAAGGGGCTTGATGATGTATGCGCGAGTGTCCGAGACCGGCGAGTCTGAGTTGGAAGAGTTGGCTGTAACTGGGATAATTTGGTACTGTATCTCTTGCGGAAGTTTCTGCTCCACTGATCCGGCGACGGGGGTTACAGTGGAGTCCAGAGAGGCAGGCAACGCGGTGCGGAAGGCCGCATCAGGATCGTCCGACTTGTGGTGGTCGTGCTTAGAGGCTTTGCTAGCCTTCTTGGAGTTGGTGTTTTTGGCGCTGGCTTGGTAAGACGAAGCGTCAAGAGTACCGTCGTTATCTTGGTTATCGTCTGCATCCATGGCGGAATTCCACTCGCTGTCTTGGCGGGCCCTTTTAGTCATGCGGGAAGGCGTACCGAATTCCATCGACTCCGTCGCCCTTTTCGATGGACTGGGCGCAATTGATCGCGCTTCAGTCACGGTGGCTATCAAGGAAGGCAATCAGCTTCTCGACTAACCTACCAGCAAGCTGAGGCAGTACAACTCACCTCCAAGCACTAGGGCTCCAGCAACTAAGGCGAAACGCATTTTAAGAAATTAGGTTAATGTGGGTAGTAGGAAATGGTCTTAAGATAACAGATTTGGTTTAGTAGAAACCTGACAGAAAAGGTGCAAATGAAGATGAGGGTGGATAGATGGAAAAGATCCGCTCTAAGGCTCTCAGCGGCATGCTTTATAAAATGTTTGGAGAGGCACCAAAGCCGCCCTTGACAGGCCACCCTGTATGTGAAGAAAGAGTCCAAGCGTCCATAAAAGGAGCACCGATTTCCGGAGTGCCATTGGAGAAGGGGCATTCAGCGTGCGGAGTCATGCATCTCAGCTAGTGGTTTACGATTTCCTACAGCGTCGGGTTACATACCAGTCGGCGTTGCAAGGCCATTTATCCAGGTCAAGGGTCGGCACCTGCCCGGGCGACCCGTGCTCGAAAAGCGGACTGTCGAGAGGCAAGACCAAATGTCTGATCAGAAATATATGGCCCCGACGCAGGGACATTCGAGTACACGGATGCAACAAGAGGGATCCCACACGGACGGGGAGGTTGAACATGGACTTCATGGACTGGTTGGTCCACTCTTGCAACGGATGAAACCCCCTCTACTAATCAAGCGCAGGTCGCCTGTTCAAGAAAAAGTGGAATATAGGCCGAAGGCATTCCTCACCCATAATATTAGAGGGAGCTGAGAGATAACAAACAGTCGAAAACATCTGACCAAAACATTAAGGTCAAACGCTGCTGACGAAAGTGCCGATGTTATGCAGCAACTTGCAACCAGAAAATGGAAGAGGAAAGTTGAAGCTTCAGAGAACTCTCTGCCGACACATTGATAACGAGTGGGAAGTCTTTACCACCAATTATGATGGGCCTTCTCATGTCGCGTATGTAGACAAGTAGTTGGTCTTTCTTTGGCACAGACAAAATAACTTGGTAGTTGGCTTGAGGGTAGATGCTCTGGGAGGGCTGCACTGCTTACCTGTGGAAACTATAAGTGGCACTCGGAGAAATCTGGGGTCACTGGTTTACCAGTGACACCAAAAATGCAAAGGGGCCCTTTGTACTTTGTCGCTGGTCATAGTGACTCTGCATTTCCGGTGGTGAGGCTCCTCACCATTTTTGTCTTAAGAAAGCTACTCAGTTATGTCAAGTTAACACTGCCAACAAATCACATCTGGTTCGGCTCATCTCCTAGGTAATCTGGGAGGCACTAAACCTAGTTAACATTGGTTTATGAGATCAACTAATTCAATATACATAATTACAAGGTACCTCTACTTACCTACCTTGGATCTAAATACATTAAATCAGTTCATCTTAACCGAAGTTAGTTAGGTTGAGTGTAACCCAGGTAATCCAGAATGAGCTCAACCAATCTAGGGTTGCTGGCAGTATGGTTGATTTTTATGAGTAAGGGAATATAACATGTCAATTCCTGAAAAGAAAATCTACATATATATATGTGATCAGCGGTGAGGAAAAAATGGGCCACCCATGTGGTGTGGTGCCTTCCTTTAATGATTAATTACGATGAAAGGGACAAACACAAAATAGTCCAATATGTGAATGTGTTTAAGTCCTGCTCTACTAGTCATTTTACCAAGAACCATTATGGTTCTGGTGTGAATTGTTGTGCACACCAAAGATTGATGGTGTGCATTGTTTTGCACACCAATGTTCTTGATGTGCACAACAATGCAAACCAAAAACACACCAAAACAGGATTGTTATGGTGTGCAAACCAATGCACTCCATTTTGGAGTGCATGTGCATGTGGTAAAATTGTGGTGTGCATAAAGGCTGACCCTTTTTTGAATTGAAAACCAGCAGCTACATAAACTGGCTTACTGGGACTTTTCACAGCGTTTTAAACCACTTGTCATGAAATCATGATGTTTCTTTGAAGTGCTCAGACAAGTCCAAAATGGCTTAGATTGATGACTAAAAGATGTATGAAAATGTGATGTTCAAGGGTGTTTAAGGTTATTGGGGTATTCAAAATTGAAGCATGAATCATAAAAAAACACTCTTATCAACATGGTTTGCTTTTTTGGCACTAAGGGACTTTCCATGAAATTTTATGCGTGTTGACAAGTCCCTAAGGCGCCCAAAAGGCCCACCCGCGGTATACCCCCTGGGTGCAGGTGGTCGGGATGACACTTGGGAATCACCCGGAACC
>SMGU01006669.1:0-12843 GCA_004348175.1 Puccinia novopanici
CCCACTTGATTCACAATACAACAACACTGCCTGAAACCAGTGACATATATGTGGACAAGAAGAAACAGGTACTAGATTCAAGAGATCATTATGTATAAAAAAATGCCCTTGTGGATGCAGTTGAGGAGTGATAGTGCACAGATGTCCTTTCAACATTTGCAACCTCATGCGCCCATGTTCCAGTGGACTAAGCAGCAGCTTCCACTTTCCTGTGAGGATGTTTTCTGAGTGCACTCTTTGGAAGAAATGAGAGGCTGCGCTGGCCTGCGGGCGTTCTGGAGGTCTATCCTGTTGTCCTATCCTAATGTCCTGGACAGTTCCCTGCAAGGAACAAGCGAGGGGGTTGTTGTTTCAGAGAAACATGTTTCTCAATCCATCGTCTGGTCTCTCCCCTGCCACTCACCTGCTCATCTCCCGACTCCTGCCTCATCAAATCTGACATCTTTGTTTTTCAAAAAAATAGATAGAAATATACATGTTCATGAACTTACACCTTGGCAGATATCTCAGTGTTATCCCGGCTTGGTCCGGTCAGCCTTTCTGTTCGATTCGCCACGTCCACCATACACATCAAACGCGTTCACGAACATCGTTCACCTCAACAACAGCAACAAAAAACATCGAAATGGAAATGGGAATTATTATTCCAGTGCTCACCATGAACGGAACCAAAAAAAAAAAAAAACACAACACAAAACAATTTGTTCATTTTGTTTCATTGTGTTTTGGATAGCGCTGCTCTGAAGTACCACACAATACATATTCAATTTTAAGAAAAAAAAACAATGATAAGAGGAATGACAATGAGGGAAGTTTATCGGGAGTTATATATTATATGTATATGTGTCAGGGAATGTCCGTCTGGGCGCAAGGAGCGAAGTCCGGGCGAGATAGCGCGGCCTATGGAGGGGGTAAAGCAGTAGAAGACTGAGAGGCGATGAGGTAGCGAAGAGAGAGAGAGAGAGAAAAGGGCAAGCCAAGAAGAGGAAGAATGAGGGAGGAAAGGGATCACCAGCCGAAGAAGCGAGATCTGCGAGTCTTGTCGGTGGGCTCGTGGACGAGTTGGGACTGAGTGTCTGCCCATTCGTCGGCCTGGCCATCGGAGCTGCTGGCGGAGCTGTCGCTCGAGTCGTCGGAGTAGGGGTCGGGCGGGAGGGCCTCAGGGCGCGGATGGTCATAGGGGCCATCTTCGCCGGTCACGTCGGCCTCTCGCGGGACGACTGTTGGTGTTGAGATTGTGGCGGGGGTCCTCCCCTGGGCGTAGACGGAGGCCCGGAACGCTGGGACTCGAGGCTCGGCTGCTCGTGCGAGGAGGAGCCGTTTTCCATGCTCAAGAACTCGTTCGAGTCCAGCGACGACCGTCCCTCCTCCTCCTCTTCTTCCTCCTCCTCCTCCTCCGCCCCCGTCTGGCGCTGCCCCTCTTTCTTGCCGGCAGGCTTGAAGGAGACCCGCTGGTACGCCGCTGCCCCAAACGGCTTGGCTTTCGCCCCCAACACCCCGCTCCGGTTGTAGGGCAACACGCCCGCCCCATGGTGTGCTGGTGTCGCCAGAGAATGGCACTCTCGTCCGCTCTGTTGGTTGCGCAGCCACGCATATCGCCCCAACGCCCCGGACGTGAAGCGGTTGCCCGAATTGTTCCCCTCCTTCATCGCCGCTGGTGTCGGCTGCGAAAGATGCGCATTCGTGGTCGTCGGCATCTTGTAGCTCCCCGGCGGCTTGACATGAGGTCCGAATGGTCTGCGATTCACTTTCGTACGCGCTGCAGCTGGGGTGTTGAGGATCGGCTGCGGCATGGCCGGCTCCGCGCCAGGAACGCTCTTCGGGAGCTGCTGGGACGTAGGATGGTAAGAGGGGGATGAGTCGTTGGTGGGGCCCTCTTTGGTCTTGTAAGAGCTCTGCGAATTGTGGCTCGAGTCTTGAGGGAGCAGGGTGGTGGAGGAGGAGGAGGAGGCCATGCGGGTGATGGACTGATCAGAGTCGTCGCGGTTCTGTTCCTCTAAGATCGGGGCGGTGGAGGAGGTGCGACTGGCATCGGAGATTCTGGGCGGGATGAGGGTTTCGGAGGTGGTGTTGAAGGTGACTCGGCGGCTCTGCTTGAGCGTGCTGCCGCTCTGGTTGTTCACCATCATCATCATCCGTTCCTGCTGGTCCTGGAGCAGTTCTGCCGACACGGGTCGGAAGCGATCCAGATATCTGATCATGCACCATGTCAGCGCTTGCACGAAGGAGATGGTGGCGAAACCCAATGGCAGGTCCATTAGGAGACTGCTGAAGGTGAACTTGGTCTTGTTTTGGTTTTGCTCGCCCACAAATGGGGTGATGGATGCCAGGAAGCCGCCGACCAAGGCGGTGCTGCACATCAAGACAGACTCCATGAGCACATATACCAGCAGGATCCGGTAGAACGACTTGTCTCGTATTCTCGACTCGATTATTTGGTAGAAGAAGTGGTCGATGTGCAGCTGAGGATAGATGCTCTCGAGGGTCAGCCAGACCGCAAAAGTGATGACCATGGTCAATGTGGCGCCCAAGGAGGAAACAAAGACAGCCCTATATAAAGTCAACTCCTCTCTTTGTGTCAGTTATTTAATATTAGGTCGACAATAAGAAGAAAGGGGGGCTTGCTGATGGAAATTGTAAAAAAAGTCACCTCGCGACGCCAATGGCTAGGGGCTTCTTTGCCGTAAAGCTGAACAAGAGAGCATCGCCCATGGGAATCGCAGCGATGGTTGAGGCATACGCTACCAGAAGACAATTCTGCCAGACGGCTTGAGCATGTTCCGAGGCGAGTGCTAGCATCTGGCTATCCTCTGGATATTTTGGCCAAGATTCTTCCACCGCAAAGCCAAGTTGGTGTTTTTTTTTTTATTAATCAATGGGACACAGAAGGAGAGAGAGAGAGAGAGAGGAACGGCTCACTTCTTTTAGCATACAACACTTAGCTGGGACAGACGATGAAGTATTTATTCCAAGGCAACTTTCTAACGAGATATATAGAGTGAAGGCAGAAAGATACCTCGTGGGGAGGGAGATTGTCTCGAGAAGAAGATAGGAAGCGGCGAGGAGTAGAGGGCATATGGAGAGGGAAGTTTGCGGGCACAATGAAGGAAGACTATGTGCGGGTTATGAGGATGTTCAAGCAGGGTGGGGTGACGGGCAGTTGTTGGGCATGAAGATGGGGGACTGTCGATTATCACTGGCGAGTCTTAAGATGGGTATGGATGTGAACAACAAAAGCACATGGCGCGAAGCGTGTTTGTTTTGTGTGAGCAGCTGGAGAACTTCCCGCCGTCAGACTCAACGGACCGCCCCAACGGGAAGAAAGACTCGATCCCAGTCACAGTTCATCAGGATTCAGTTGGTGGTGACTAGCAATAGTCGCTCTTCCTGGTGTCGGCCACACTAGAGGGCACACGAAACGCCTTCTTCCCCTCTTGCCCGGCCTGGTGAGACCGGATCGAAGTTTTTCCTCTGCTCTGCCAAATCTGCAGGAAAGAGCCGTGCAAATGCTCAACTGACACCAGAAATAAAAATAAAAATAAATAAATACACGTGTCGGAAGACATGCAAAAGAGCCGATATCAGCAAATTGACTGCTGGCTCGGGCATATCTCTCCCTTCAGCAAGCAGTCATCTCTGCTCACCATCGGCCCATTCACTCGCACCACCCAGTTTGATCTTCCCACTGCAAGATGGTAATTAGTGCTGATGATTCTCAAAACCAGGTAAAACAGCCCGTGTTACATAACTAGCATCGTGTGATCGAGTGAATCTAACTCAAGCTCAAGTTTCTTCTGGAGCTCATTGGGTTTTGTTTTTTTAGTTGTATATATTGATTTATGTACGAGAAAGTAAAGAAGGAAAGAAAAGGTTTATTGTGTTTTTTTTTTCTCTCTCTCTCTCTTGAAATCCGTAACACACAAGCAAGTTTTCATATCATCAGAGTGAAAGGGAAATTTTTGTTTCTTTGACAAGAAAGAAAGGGGTTAGAGAATTCTAGAGACTAAGCCAGTCCCAACAGTTTTACCACCCTCCCGAATGGTGAAGCGAGATCCGGGCTCCATAGCAACATCGTGTACTAATTCGCACACCATCTCCACATTGTCGCCCGGAAAGACCTGCTTCTCGTATCGATCTTTAACCTCCTCTGGGAAGGTGAGACTGACCGTGACATCACTGGTTCGTAGGAACAATTGCGGTCGGTAGTTGTTCATGAAGGGCGTGTAACGACCACCTTCATCCTTAGTCAACACATAGATACTGGCAAGGAACTTGGTCACTGCTTTGATCGTGCCCGGCGCCGCAAGCACCATCCCTCTCTTGATCTGTTCCCGCTTGAGTCCTCGCAGTAAAGCCCCCATGTTGTCACCCGCTTCACCTCGCTCTAGCTCCTTCTTGAACATTTCGATTCCCGTCAAGGCCACCTTTTGGTTCATCCCGAGACCGATCAATTCCAGTTCGGTACCCTTGGTCACTGTCCCACGTTCCACTCGACCCGTCACCACCGTACCTCGTCCAGGGATCGAGAAGACATCTTCCACCGGCATCAGGAATGGTTTGTCCAAGTCTCGAACTGGCTGGTCCAACCACTCATCGGTAGCTTTCATCAATTGCTTGATACTCTCGACTCCGATCTCTGGGTTTTTCCCTTCGAGCGCACACAGGGCTGAGCCTTTGATAATCGGCGTCGCTTCACCGTCGAACCCGTAGCTTGTCAAGAGATCCCGCATCTCCATTTCGACAAGCTCCAACATCTCCGGATCATCGATTTGGTCCACCTTGTTAACGTACACCACTAGTTTTTGAATCCCCACTTGTCGTGCCAGTAGTAAATGTTCTCGCGTTTGAGGCATCTGTCCATCTGTTGCGGAAACCAGAAGAATCGCTCCATCCATCTGGGCCGCACCGGTAATCATGTTTTTGATGTAATCCGCGTGACCCGGACAATCAACGTGCGCATAATGTCGGTTTCTGAAATAAATCAACAAGACATATCAGAGCACGATTCCAATGCACCTGCTCTCTACGAAACAAAAAAAAAACGCCACAAAGAAAATCCTGACTCACTCGGTTTCGTATTCCACATGAGCGGTGGAGATGGTAATTCCTCTAGCCTTTTCTTCTGGAGCTTTGTCGATTTGAGAATAATCGAGGAACTTGTTGTTGGAGTTAAGATCCGCGAGAGATTTGGTGATTGCGGCTGTTAATGTTGTTTTCCCGTGATCGACATGCCCGATGGTCCCACTTATTATTATTTTTGTGATCCCCGTAATATTAGTAGTGATCGATTAACTTGGGCTATACAAACACCGAAGTTGGATAAAAAGAACCAAGAGAAGAAAAAAAATAAATGAATGAATAAAATAAAAGCTTACATGTTCATGTGTGGTTTGCTTCTGGTGAATTTTTTGGATGCTTCTGCTGCGTACGAGCGAATTGCTGGTATTGCGGCAAAATCTGAATGTGAGCCAAAGGCAAGCCGCTTGGATGATTTTCCGGAAGACAATTTTGTGGAAAACTGACCAAGAGAATGGAAAGGGAGGGTTGATCTAGGGTTCCTTGGCGCACGAGACCTCGACTGGACGGAAGATACGGCGGAGCTGGTCGAAGAGGAATTGGAGCGACATTGGACTGCAACAGAGCCATCATCAAACATGAGGAGAATCCGAGAGATACACCACATTCAGCCCGGTGTGTACATTCCGCATGTGGAAAACAGAAGGATGACATACCACTGAGACGAGATGGGAGGGAGGCTGACAGCAGGCCGGCTGTCCTGCCCCCGGACAGGGCCGTCTTGTTAGCGATCCCCTTGAGGAGAGTATTGCGGCAGAGCGAAGACATCGTTTTCCGGGTATCTAGGAAGTTTTTACAGGTCGATTCCCTTGTTGACCTTCCTCTGTCTGCCGTAGGTTACGCCGAAACTTTTTTTTTCTATCCTCCCGACCCTCGCTACTCACATATTCATGCGCCGCGCGAGTCGTCCATGCTTAAGACGGGGCTCGGGATGCAGCTGTAATCATTAGCCTGATTCTTGTTACACAATATATAAGCTTGGAAATAGGGAATAAAACCACGTGAAATGTTAATTCACGATTCCATCACTTTTTTTGCATTGGTAACACTTATTTTTTTTTTTTTTTTGAAAAAGGCCAAGAAATAAGTGTTATGAGAAAACAAAAATAAATCTAACAAGAGAACAATAATCAATTATAACTAAAATTTGATACCCTAAAAACAATATCAATTGTTGAGATCCACCATGAGCTGATGACAGTGTTGGAATTGCTTGAGTAGGGTCTGGGATGAGTGAGACATTTTGATGATGACCAATGTGGCTTTGGAGGATTTTGCTAGCACAGCCAAGGAGATTTAGTGATGGTTTTTAGCTAGGACTGGTGTACTCTATGGCCAATGCTATGCTACAATTGGAAAGTGCACCATGTATCTTAGAAAAATTTTAGCTGAACCGTTGTGGATTCTCTTAGTCAACTTAAAATACCCAGCATACTTATCTCTCCATTTCAATGCCCCTGGAATTGCAATTTGTTCCCAGTTCTTCTCATATTAAGGGCTCAAAACAATCTTTTTCCTCCATCTTTAATACCACAAAATGCTGGGAACTAGTCAGAGCCAAGAATATCAGTCATGGATTGTGTTTGGGCCACAGGAAGAAGGGAAGAATGTTTGAATACAGGCACAGGAGAAGTACAAAACTGGCCTATTGTATAGCTCCACAGGAATGTTACCAGTCATTGGCATGCTCATCCAGCGATCTATCTTGCATGGTTTGTCATCTTCCACCCGGATTTGTCTAGCCATATGTTCAAGGTTGTGAAATACCCCTTGAGACAAGTTGAAATTAGATTGCACCTAGAGATCATTATACAGTTCTTTTCAGATGTCCATTCATGCATCTTGACCATGCTTCAAGGCAAAAGAAATTTCTCAGAATCCATAGTGTCTAGTGTTGGCTTTAACATAAAAGATCTTGTTGATCTTGTAGCTGCAACCCTCCCTTGTGGGCAGGGGTTTTGTATCTGAAACCCAACTGAGTCAATTTTTTTGAAATTTGATAAGCAACCCACTCCTGTGGTGCAGGTTTTGAAGGTGCAACCCACCCCTGTGGTGCAGGTTTTAAAGATGCAACCCACCCTGGGGTGGGTTTCACCTTCAAAACAGGTGGGTCGCGTGTTCAAGACCTGAAAATTTTACACACATTGATGACAAAAACAACCAAAGCACAAATGTGAATTTGTACCCCTAAAAAGATTATCCGGGGTGTACCCCCCGGGTGCAGGTGATTGGTATGGAGGATTTTCCATCCGGGGACCCCCCCCCCCTGGGTGTTTTAGAAAAGAGAGAGGGGAGGGCAGCTGGCCATTTTCTCACACTGTTACCCCTGGGTTAACCCCCCAAACCCCGGGTTTTTTTGGATATGGGGTCCGGGATGACCATCAAAAAACAAAACAAAAACAAAAAAAAACCAGGCACACAGCCTCTGCTGTAGCCCCCGGGTGAACCCCCCATACCCTGGGTTGTTTCGGATGTGGGGTCTGGGATGGACCTCAAACCCTGTCCCGAACCCCGGTCCACAGCCTTACTCTCAATGGGAAACTTGAAAAACACCCTGGTTGTTTGGGAATCATAAATACAGACAGCTCACCCATGTTTATGACTTTGTTTCAAAAAAAAAAGTCACACTGCAGGAAAAACATGCTCAACTGCCTGCGGTTGACATGCTGAAAGTCCAAGGAGTCTTGTGGTGTTACTCAAACCTTTCTTCAATATTTATTCAACCAAGCTTGGATGCACAGTCGCTGTGCACACTGCACAGTGACTGTGCCAAAAAATCTACATATGCAAACATGTGGAGTTTGGATGGCAGCTTGGCTGGAGCATGCTGATTGTCAACTGCAGGCAGTTGATCAAGTTTTTTTTGCAGTGTCAGGTATTCAAGAAAAAATCCTCTTAAATTAAAATTTCAAGTTGCAGCTGGTTGCAACATTCACTGTGACACAGGAGCTAGACAATTACACTTTCCCAATATAGACCACTAGGCTTTTTTTCTGATTTGACTTTTGTTTAGTTTGATGATAATTTCTTTTTGTGAAAAAGGTAGAAAGCATATCTAGACCTGCTTTCGGGCATTCCTAAAAAAAAGAAAGAAATGGTTTCTTGAATTCAGAGTTTCTGGTGTCAGTAGCCCCAATTTTATCACATAAATTTATAATTCAGAAGCTTACTTGTTCAAATGTCATAAATATGCCGTGTTCTATTTGCATAACCCCCAAGAGAATGAAAAAGCATTTGAGCTCACTTATGATTCAAATAAGGGCCTCAAGAATTGAAAATGTGACTCAAGTTGCAAGATTGGAAGCCACAAAGTGGCCTGATCATTTAAAAGAATCTGTGGTTCTTGTGACCATGAAGGCAACATTTTAGATGCTCAGATAACTTGATTTTGGAGGGCTCTAGATTGTTGATAGAAGATCTTCCCTGTTCATGGCTCTTTGGTGTTGATACAAGACAGTTTCATTGTTCTCAATCAATGGCTGATGATCCAAATAATGAAAAACAGTGTTTGTTGAAGGGATAGATGTTTTTATATAAAAAATAATAACAGAATGTCTGAAAAAATAACATATCAACTCAATCTAAGGGGCTTAATGTTCCAAAGCATTGAGTGCTTGAATTTGGGGTTTAAGTGCCAACTTGAGGAACAGTGTGGTCAGTGCTGATGAGTATCATTATTCAAGAAGCTGAGGCAATTTAAATAGGCTAACTGCAATTGAGGCCAAGTTGTGGGATGCTCAGACAAGAGTATTTTGAATATAAAAAAATTGACTGGAGAGGAAAAAGAGTGAAATGATTAAAAAACCAGAGAGAGGAGGTCATTGAGTGGATTTTCAACACCAAGGATAATTTGTCAATACCTTTCAATTGAATCATTGTCAGTGGACATGCTACTCATTAACAAAAGTTATAGCTTGCATAAATTTCAGTCTTGGTTGCTTTTCAGAGTAATTAATACCTAATGAAGTCATCCTGATGCACTGCTTCAGCACTGACATATTGTAAACATATGAATGTATATTTTCCTGTGCAATATTTTCCTCCTTCCAGAGATATGTAGGGATCTATCATCAAATGAATCCAAGCAAGACAACATTTTGCCCAGTACAAGTGGCATTCACTGGAAGGAAAACTTGATCAACTGCAAGAAGTTGACATGCAGCAAGCTCCTGCCAAGCTTTGCTTCATTCTCCGCGCACCCAGGCCCAGAGAAGAACCTAGAATTTTTTTCTATGTGCATACTCCTGAGGCCCATGCAAAATTTGAGGCCAGTTCTCAAACTTCTCTGAACATTACTGGCAAAAGGAAGTTGCTCCTTTCACCGGGTACAATACTTTGCGGGCTCTCCGCTGTACAAGCTGACACCCTCCTCCCCCCTCACAAGCACCTCTCTTCCCGGAAAAACAAGGATAAAAATACTCCATTGTCCTATCACTTGACTTCTTCTACCTCTGATGGATGATTTTTTTTGGGCAGTGAAAAATACTGTGCTGGGCCTAGCAACGGTGGGGGTGGGGGAAACTAGTGTGCAATGGCAGGTTGGAGTGTGGATTTCCAACCTGCGCCATCTCTCCACTGCTACTAGTACATTCTAAACCTTGTGGCCACTTCATCCAAACCTTCCTCCACCCCACTTACCACCAATAACCCTTCCCCCTCTCCCCTGCTCTCCGCTTGCTTGTCTACAACCATTCCACTTGCTTGCCTACAACCCCTCCGCTTGCTTGTCTACAACCCCTCCGCTTGCTTGTCTACAACCCCTCCACTTTCTCAACTACAACCCCTCCACTTGCTCTTCTAAAACTCTTAGCTGCACACTACTCCTTGTGTGCACTAACTTTTTCTCGCTTATTTGGTCCCCCGCAGTCTGCGTCTTGTTTAATCTCCCTCACTTGTTGTCTTTGTATCTACTTCAATAGATTTGCAAGACTTTGCGCGTGCATCATATCACCACAAACAAGCAGCTCATAAAGTCAAAACCACCAGGTATCAATTGTAGACTGGAAATTCTCCAGTTCAGTCTGAGTCAAAGCAGCCCACAACTTTAAACCTGGTCTTCTCCAGTTTACTACTATAGCAGTGAGGGCAGGCTGAAAGGAGAGCAACAGATTTTAACTCCAGCTGTACTTGCGTCACTCCTCAGAAAACTGTGATTTTCAGGCAGTGTTGAAGAATATCAATCAAAGTCGTCATCTCGGGCCATTGCTGAATCAGTGAATCAATTGTCAATGACAAGCCTCTAATTAATGGGACCACATACGTGGTTTCAGTGGTATTGCCATTGGGGTAAATATTTGACTTTGGGTTGTCTGGCAAGTCGGCTGAATTGAGGATCTGACAAGGAGAATGAAACTGAAAGGGAAGTGAAGATTGATGCAAAAATGATGGTAAAAAGTTTCCTTGTATTTCTATAATTGCCGCCAATTGCTGCCAAATTGATTCAAAGTAAGAGCTGCATTGTGCTCGATCTGCTTCCACCAACATGATTGAAAGTTGCATCTTGCAAAGCACTGAGATCTGAAGGGGAAGGACAAGATTGGAAGAGGAGCTTGTGAGTTCATGGTGTGTGATATTGATGGGAATAAAGCAAGGCTTGCAGGTCTTCCTCTTCGATTTACTTGTGAGCGGTCTTCCTCTTCAATTTCCTTGTGAGCATGACATAGAAAGGCTTCAACAGGCCATAATATGTCAACAGATGTGGGATCCACTGGAGGTTGAGTCATGTCAGTTGGCTTAACCACCAAACCGTACTCCCTTAAGCTGTGAAGAAAGGAATGCTCAGATTAATCTTAACACATAATACCCAAAGTACCAACTAAAAAACTTGAGTAGAACATGAGCTTGAAGTGTAGCATGGCAGGAGTAACTGCATGTCAACTACGCACAGTTGATGAAGTTTTCCTGCCAGTGATTATTATTTGTGACAAAGAATTTTGGCCCCTTTCTCCCTGAGAAGTTTTTAAGGTAGATACTACTGTTAGATTGTGGTTCTGCTTCTCAAGGCTTTATCATAACTGCCAGTTTCTACTACATTACCACCGGTCAGTTACAGGCTTTTGTAGGAATACAAGCTCAGAGCAGCCATCTTATCATCATAAGATGAGCAAGCAGATGCAGACTGCAGGCTCAGCCGAGCAGCCTCAGCCCAAGGCATGCAGACAGAGCTTAGCTCAAAGAATTGGTGAGACTAATTCTATAAGCTAGCTCAAGCGAGGCTGAGACCTAAGACTGACGCAAGCAACTTGTGTCAATTTAGAACCCAGACCGGAGCTGTACAGCACTGGAGAAGAATCTGCAAAGAACCAAGAAGAAATCAGAAGCTACCTGAAAGAAAACAGGTAAGCAATAGACTGACAGACCAAGTAGGCGGTTAACTTATCAGTTCCGCTCTATGTAGCAGATACTCTGAAGAATGCAAGAAGTATCAGAAGGAAAACAGAAGCTACCTGATAGACCGCTGTAAGACTCAAAAAGTGGTTGTTACACCCTTTTGCTGAATTTAGAAAGGGATGAATTGAGGAAGCCTCTGCCTTTCCGAAATATCAGATACAACACTCCCAAGCTAGGCTTGAAAGTTATGTAAGTGACAGTTTGTGTCTTTTAGACAACACACTATCACTATTGGTGAAGGGCTTTGATGATTCAACTCAGTATGTCACTCAAATCTGGGAGTAATGACTCTGCCAGTGTTCGTAAATATGTGTAATGAATGTAATAATAAATTCCTTTAATAAGGTGCTGCAATAATAACTAAATAATAACTAATATCTTGTACTGGTGTTCCCCCTAGAACTGATGTTGAGGAAGGAATGATTGATCTGATGGGATGATGAGATGAGATAGTGAGATCATGAGATGGGAGAAAACAGCTGAGAGGAGAGCCTCTTTTATAGACAATTGTGAGATATTTTTGCTGGTGAGACATGCAAATGAGGGATTATTGTTGGTGGGAAAAACCAGGTGCTGTGAATGTATGATGTCATGCTGTGCAGGTTGCCTAGTAACCATGCATGTCCTCCACTATGATGTGACTTAAGCTGTGCAATGGATTGTTCTAGTTTTTCCATGCACCTATTATGCTACCAACAACAGTGGGCCGCTACGCTACACTACGCTACATGGCCGATAACCGTTAGCGTAGCGTTTTTTTTTTCTCTTCCAAATTTGTGTAGCATTAGTTGAGATATTCATCCGCTACACTAACAGTTAGCGTAGCGGAAAATTTTCCTTGAAATTTTTCTGTAGCGTTAGTTGAGAATATTTTCTGCTACACTAACATTTAGCGTAGCTTTTCTTGAACTAACAGAATTTTGAAGAATTTGTAGCGTAGCTTTTTCCCAGCTAACAGACAGCATAGCATAGCTTAATAGGAGCTACGCTACGCTGCGCTACAGAACTAACAAATAGCTAACAACTGAATGCTAGGATCAAAAGTGGGCCGCTACTCTACACCAACTCACTGAAACAAACACATGACTAAGATTTTTGTGATAAAAGATAAATTCATTTTCAAAATCAAAAAATCAAATAGATTATTAACATCAAACAATCTAATGGAGTTCAAATTAGAACTTGAAAATCAATCAGATTCAAACATTTAAGATTCTCATTACCTTTCCTAGGTGACCCCCAGTACTTCAGAATTGAGAAGTCTTTTGGAAATGAAAACGATCAAATTGAGTTCAAAGTAGAGGTTGAAGATCAATCAGATTCAGACTTTTTAAGACTCTCAAAACCTTTCCTGGGAACCTAACTGACCCCCAGTAC
>SMGU01006671.1:0-14460 GCA_004348175.1 Puccinia novopanici
TTTTTTTGGCTGAGCATGCTCAGTTTTTCACTTTGTTTAACTTTGAATAAATTAGCATATATTTTCCACCCCAATTTTGTCATTTTTTCTTGGGGGGGAATTGCAAAGTTTTGTAGTGGTACAAGACGGTCGACATGTACTTCAGAATACCAGCCTTCTACCTTTTTTTTTGCCAATCGATTTCCCCTTATTGTACGTGCATACATTAAGGGGACATGTATCCAGGCCTGTCAGAATACAAGCCTTCTACCAATTTTTTTTTTTACTATATCATTCCTCACAAATACCAGTGCAATCACCAAGTCATGTGGGCATCTTATTTTATATTCCAATCATTGTCCTCACAAATTCACTTTTCTAAATTCATCAATGCCTCTGCCAATGTTTTAGAATACATTTGAGTTGTAATTCCAGATTATATTTTAATACAAAGCTCTGAATTTTGGGAGTCATGTGCTATTACATTTTCACTTTGGGCAAGATTGAATATGAACACTCTAAGCTGGTAAACCATATGGTATTTTGTCACCAAAAAAGATATGGTCTTCATGGATGCTTGGAAATTGGTCTGAAGTGCTTCTGACTAAATTGTGATTGAACAGATTGCAACAGAAATTAGAAGTTCTCCAATCCTTTAATTTGCCAATCACTCAAGATATCTGAACTGATGTGTTGGAGACATCCAAACATGAATTTTACTAGGTCCTCTTCAAAGAAATGCTGCCCAACATGATTAATAAAAGGAGGTTGGAGTAGGGAATTATAATGGTATAGTAAGTTGTGCAACTGCAGGGTACATCAGATGTGGAGGAATGAAGGTGTAGAAGTTTTCAAGAATCAAAAAGGGTGAGGAAGTGAAATTTGGAACTAATTTTTATTCATCATCTTTTTGAAGGCATTTAAGATCACTCATCATATCATTTTTTAAATAGTCTCACAGAGGTAGGTATCATACTTGCCTCAGGAATTATTTGAGTCCAGTCATATATATGGCATGCAAGAGTTTTCTTTTTTACTCAACATCTAGAAACCAAAACAATTGATTTTCATATTATGTGTAAAACCAGATAATATCCTGAAATTATGTGTGCTAGTAGAGTAATATTATGTTCTCATCATAAGATTTTTCCTTTGAAAAAATTTAGTTTTATAAATTGGGGTTACAATGAGAACCAATTCTGTTTAATCCCCAACATTAAAAAATGATCCATTTGTCTAAGGGCAGAATAAATCCTGGGTGTATTGATGCAGTTCTACAAAATTTAAATTTTTCCGTATTATACTCTGTGGATAATATCCAAAATATTTGGTGAATTTAGCCCACAGTATCTTTCTCATATCCAACTTTGAATTTTGTAAAAATATGACTGAATAAATATCAGGGAACTGTAGGAGAGAGTATGTTTGTAAGCATACATGATTCCAAGGGTGGAAAAATCCAAGTTGCATGTACTGAAAAATATGCAGAAAGGGTGGAAGGAATATTTTTTGATGTTGTAGGGATGTGGAGCAATTTTGTGCATGGTTTGGTTCTCCTTTTGGATCATAAAAAATGTTTAAAATTCACAAAAAGTGGAATAAAAATATTTAAGAGTGACCTGAAAACAGAGATTATTTTTAGTTTTCTCTTTTATACCAGGAATGGTTGTTATGGGGTTATCTGATCCTATGGAGAATTTAAGCTGGAATTATTTAGTGTTTCCAGGAACTGGATAGGAGGGAAAGATTAACAAAAGGAATACTCACTGTTAGACCACTTTTGGGAAATATTCATTCAGACATGTAACAGGATGTTTTAGATGTATATTACGTTTTTTCATGGGTACTTTGACAAACAGAAAGATGCCTTTGCAAAGATTTAGTGTCAATAAGTGGATAGCAACCTTTTTGGTTGAATTTTGTGATTAAAATATCTATTTCCCATAATTTTTGAAATTAAGAATGATCAATCTGGTCTCATTTATTATTTCAAAATTTTGACTTGATCTTCCCATATTTCTTCAAATAGGTGGGGATTTATTTGAATACAATTCAGCATAATCAAAAGTTCAGATTGATTTCTAGTTAACTTACACATGAATTCAGCAATGCCTTCAGAGATACATAAGATTGTTTTATGATTCTATTCAGGTAAACATTCCAAATAATTGTTGAAATTTTTTAGGAAAAACATGATTTATGGCACTTCCCTGGAAGTGCCGGGAATGGTCCCCTGGTGCACTGTACATGATTCTGATCCATAGCATATAAGGTTGTAATGTGTGCATGAAAACATCCACCACCAAAAAAAGTATTGTGTCGCTTGCTAGCAAGCAACATTCAGGAGCTCAGACCGAGTTTAGGTTCAAGATCCTTGAAAAACTCCAGTGCGCAGTGACTGCAAACAAAGGAGTCCCTCCAGAAAGGGAGGAGCTTCAACCAGAGCTTCCTCAATGTTAGTTGCTAGCAACCAACATTGGGGTACTCGTGGTGCACAATAAGTAAGATGTTGCTCATCTGCAAATCCGTCATCAATACAAATTCATTACATTGAGAAATAAGAAAATGCAATTAACAAGGAAAGTGTGAGAACAAGCGCAATTGCATATGACAAGGGAGGAAGCAGTACCGGCATAGATATGAGATGAACAGTGAGATTGTCCTGACACACCAGGTGACAATGATGAGCCACCACTATGCTTATCAATTGCCATCCAATCCTGACAAAAAATCAAGCACCAAGCTGCCAGGTGGTTGAGGAGGAGGCCAATTCAAGAGGGAGTTGATTGTGCAGCTTGTTGCTAAAGGACTTGATGAAAAAATGATACTTGCAAGTGGCACTCTGAATTTTGGTGCTCAAAAAGATTTTGAGGTCCAATGAGCTAGGGATGATCTGATCTTTCCTGATTGGTTCTGTAGTTTCAATCATTAATTCCATTCTCACATGCATGATCATGGTAGCTTGGTCACACTGTGTAAGATTATTGCGGATTTTTTCAACACCCAGGTCGTAACGATGATAAGGAAGGTTCTGACTGATTCAATACTGTCAACATCCGGTGAGAAAGTTTCAATTTTTCTTTAAAGTTATGTGTTATGCATTTAAATTTCAAATTCTACTTTGTTAGGGATTATGTTTTTTATTTCTGTCTATTTTTTCATAAGTACATAGTTAGGGAAAAGTCTGATACGCGCTTTTGTATTCCTGACGCGACGCGCGACGCGTAAATATTTTACTATAAATACTCCATTTCTCCCAATACTTTCTTTTCCTTCAAGGGATTTATTTTGTAACCTTCTTCAAATCACTCTTTTCAAAATCTAGAAAATTCAAAATTCTATTTCTCTTCCACAACCTTGATCAAGCCTTGTGCGAAACTCCTGCAACCTGTCCCTGTTACCTGAAAATCTGAAAACTCGTCCCTGATTCCTTACAAATACCAAGACGTCGAAAGTATGTTCTTGCATGTTGTCCCACTCTCCATCCATATTTAGAACAATTCCATGACCAATATGGTACTGATACTATCATTCTACCTCCGGATAAAGCTGTTAGAGTTCTCTGTTAGGTACATGGCTGATCATTTTGTCAACATCCGGGGCGAAGAATCAAAATTTCAAAATTTATTTTATGTGTTTTGGCTGTTTATGGGTTTAACTTTTATGTGTTATGGGGTTATGTTTCTTAAATACATAGTTAGTTAAAATTTTAAATTTCGCGTGTTGTAGTCTCTTACGCGACGCGCGACGCGTAAAATTTTCATTATAAATAGTCTTCTTTTCGTGTATTTTGTTTTCCCTTAAGGGATTTATTTTGTAACTTCTTTCAAATCACTCTTATAAACCTTTTTCCCTGAAAATCTTATTCTTCTTCACAAAAACCTTGACAATACCTTCGCGTGAAGATTCCTGCCTCCTGTCCCTGCTCCACCCTGCTCGAATTCCCCCTGATTCTTTACACAACTCCTCTGTTTCCTTTCTTGCTGACTCATGACTTGGCTTTTTTTATTGTCTTGTGTGGATAATCCATTGTCCGCACATTCCGCATGGTAGAATTGTCGCACGACCATCGGGGGACTCCAGAAGTACAAGAATTCTTCCTGTTCCGCAGATGCAGAAGGCAGGGGAAAGAGTGAGAGAAAGCGAACGAGTGACATGGGCTAAAAAAACTCCTGATTTTCGTGTAGGACCCAGGTGTGGTGGTGACGCTGATTCCAAGCGCGGAATGGAGGGAGCTAGTGGGGGCGGACGACGGCAATGGGAGCGAGCACAAGGTGTGGGGAGTGATGTACAAGATCGAGCCGGGCCGGGCCGAGTAGGTGCAAGCGTATCTGGTCGAGCGGGAGAAGGAGGCGAGCGGAAGCAGGACGGATGCGAGGTGATGGAGGTGGACGTGCTTGTGCTGGATCTGGATCAGGGGCAGGAACGATGCGCCGGCAAGGTACGCATACCCACCAGCTCCTCCCCTCCATCCTCCCGACTCTGTTGGTGTTGAGTGGGGTTAGCCAAGCAGGACGGAGGAATTAGCCGCAGAAGGCCGGCCGGTAGTTGATAATGCACAACTGATGTTGTCAGTCACGGGCCTGAGACGGTAGCCTATCTGTTAAAGCAGCTCAACCACCCTCGCTGATCAGCCAACCCAAGCAACACCTGCGTTCGACCCCCCATGTTGCACAAGTACACAGCAAGAGCCCTCGTGCAGGCAGTACTTGTGGTACAGGCCGTACAGGCTTATGGACCGCCTTGCCCCGAACCTCTGTGCAACGGTCGAGGCAAGGTTGTTGACAAATGGGAGAGGAAATGTGAAGGGATCATTACATGTGAGCATTGGAGAACATGCAAAGAGCCCGGCCACCGGGACTTGGAGGTTTGCCAAAACATAATGACCCGGTATGGATACCAGTGTCGAAAATGCCTCATCCAATGGATAAACCCGCGTGATTACAGTTGCATCTTGGATGAGAATGACCATGTAGTTGTGAAACACTAGCCCGCTGCCCCAATAACAACCATTAGTTGAAAAGAGGGACTAATGTAGTGGCAAAATGCCAGGGAATCATTTTTTTTTCTAACATACCTAAGCCCCCCTAATAGGATGGTTCACTTAGGCTGCAAATCAGCAAAAAGTGCATAACCTATAACCCAATGCACCAGCCAAATTTGCAGGGGATGGCTAAAATTCTCCTATGTGAACCATACTAATCTGAGAGGGAGCTGTCCTAGTGCAACCCTCCAAAGGAGGGACTTGTGTTCTATGTCTCAATTTTCAGTCTTAGATAATTGTTCTTTTTGTTACCCACCGTCCCAAACTTAACTAGGCCCCTTGTCCCTGCAGTGGTCAAGTAGTGAGGCACTGTGCCTGCCCTTGACTGCAGGGAGAGGGACCTATCACCAATGTCAGGGTGCTTGCATGACACAAATCACCCCTCTTGGTGTACAGCTAGTACCAAAAAGCTTGCGTTTGCAACACCACTTTTTGGCCCAGATATTCACAAATTGTGGCTGAAGTCCAGCCACATTTTTTTTTGTCCATCTTCCTCCTTCTTCCAAAATATTCCTACCCACCATGTCAGGCCCCCTCCCCCCCCAATCCCACCAGCCCATCAACCAGCCCTGCCAAATCCTTTTGTCCCCAATGGCCCCAAAAAACAATCCGACAAAAAAAACACTGCAAAAAACAAAAAAAAGTAAAAAAAAAGTTAGCTCCATTGCCCCTCTGTTCTGTGACTCCCAATCTGACATTTTCTCCCTTGATACCATCAGCCCGGCAACAATCCCAGCAAAATCCTTTGAGCCACTACCCTCCAACAATTGTCGTCAAAAAAAAAAGTAACAAATAACCAAAAAAAGTATGTCTCAACCTTTTTCATTCCACCAGAACTCGTGCTTTGCTGATTCCGCCTACCCACAGATGCATACCTCACATGATGTCGACCCAAACACCCTAGGTGGTGGGATCCCGCCTCTGCCCTTCCCTAATGAGAACAGTGAGTCGCAGGAGTCCTACCTCAAACCGTCCCAGACCCAATCTGGGTTATCGTTGTCTTTCCGGCTTTTCTATGAGCCAACACCCCGCAATGGTGCGTTGCAATTCAAAGGAGATACAAATGCCCCCGCAGACATCAATACCGGTAGTGGTCCAGCAGGATCTGCGGAAAGAGCAGCAACCACTTTGCCATCTGCGCCAATGCCAGCTAATGATAATGAAGCGACCCCGGGACCCAATCCCCGCCATCCTATATACTTGGAGTATGCCATGTTCATCCGTGGCGTGAGCACCTCTTTGGCGACCTCCTCAAGCACTCGCCAGGCCACAAAGGTAGACAAGTGGGATAAGGTGTTGAATATAGGCAAGGTTGTCTGGAAGGCCACAACCAACGATTGGCTTTTGTGGCCCACTTTCAAGATTAAGGTCATGAAAATCCTTGGCAAACCTGGTACTCACCTCAACACGCATTTGGAAACACTCGACAAAGCAGGGCTGCTCAAATGGCACTGCATCCTGTGGGGCCACAGGGTGTTTGGCGTGAACAAGGGTTACCGGGTGACTAACAACCAAGAGTTCAGCCCCTTCAAGGAGGCAGTAGCTCAGAGTGCCACCAACAAAATAATCATTAGATTAGTGATGGATGACCCTGCTAAGCAGGCTAAGCATCTCGAGCAGGTGAGTCGACTTTCTGTGGCCTTATTATCATTCTTACTTATCTGACATCTGAACATCTGGTTATAGGAGAAAGCCAGAGAGAGGCTTTGGCAATGAGTTATGCCCTCGAGCCCGAGTGTTTGGCACTGGAACGACTCTGCAACAGGGTTACTTTGAATGTGCATAATTGCGTCTTGGATAATCACACTGCACCTGCTGACAGCTTGGGTCTTTGCTTTAATCCAGGCACATGCGGACGTCCAGTCCGCTGAACGATCTCGCCTGATTCTTGCTCTCACCACCCATATCACCAACAAGTACGGTTCAAACGCGGAATCTATGTCGATCCAGGATCCAGCAGATGTCACCCAGTCCATCCGGATCACTCGGGACAGGCTCTACATCTGGGCACGAGCCATGATGCACAACACCCCGGGTGTCGATTTGGATAACCCGCCGAAAACCAGCGATTTCCCCTCCGAGCCTAGGTGCATTCTGACGTTGGATGAACAAAGGCAAAAGGACAAGCCTTGCGCAAGCCCCAGCTTCACCCCCCCTGGTCGCTTGGTTTCAGGTCGTATAATGCCTCCTCGACTTGTTTCCGGTGGGGGGGGCAGACTTAACTCGATTCCATTACCCCCCGCTGGGGGGGGGAAGAACACCTCTGTGCCTAGTGCTCCTGTCACGGCTGGGATTATCTCACCGACTCCACTCGGTTGATCTGGACTAGTGCCTAGTGCTCCTGTCACGGCTGGGATTCTCTCACCGACCCCACTCAATCAAACTGGACTAGGAGTGCCTGGGGAACATCAGCCAACCAAATCCGCCGCGGCTCCCAATGAACACGATGGATCAGGAAACAATGCCAGCCTTGGCGCGCCTGAAGATGACGAGCTTTCTTCCACAGACAATGAGTCGGTGGTCATCCGCGTCGGTGAAGATCAAACAGCAAAGGAGAGCCCGTTGAGTACCGACATTGAGTACATCTCTGGGGCTGATCAACGCGCACTTATTCACCGATCACCCGCGTGCAAAATGCAGAAGAGCCCGGCAGGATTCAGTCGTGAATTCAGTCAATTGGCGTTTGTCAACCGGCGAACTGGCCAGATGGATCTGTCCCATTCGCCGACTCGCAAGGCACCGGGTTCAGGAAGGACCACCCCGCTGAATGTCACATCCAACTCATCATTAAGTGGGGACCAAGGTTCTGATTCCCTGGGTGAAATCCACAAATGGTGCCCAATGCCCGAGCCATGTCGCAACCTCTTGTTGGAGGAGTTCTTCACCATGGCCAAATTTGACGTTAACAACATGCTACCACAAGTTCTCGTCTCCATGAACCACATCCAAAACTGGTGGTTCTTTCAACATACAAACGCGGCCTCTTTAACATCCAAGGGTTTCCCGCAGCCCATTGCCAGCCAAATATTGGAAAGCGCGGAGGCAATTGAGTTAAGCTTAAGCAAGGATACCGAATGACCCTTGTCCACATGACCTGTCTTGTTCACATGTCCCGTCTTGTGCGCATGACTCCTATCGACTGGCGTCTTTTTCTTTGGGAGTCCTTTTTTTTTATTTGGTGGATATTTCAGAGGTGGATTTGTTTTGTGGATGCTATTGTTTGTCCCGTCCCTATGGTAATCCAAAATTCTTCCCCACCTAATTCAAGAGCCCATTGTGAGAATAATTTTAAGACTGGCGTGCTTATAAGCTTGGATTGAATGTCAAAAGGAATGCATTGCCGAAGTAATCATCTCAGTTTCTCAACAACTCTGTGAACAGTAAAAGCATTATGGAGGTATGTGATTGCAATGAGATAAAAGAAATAAGGACCGCATCATGTCCTTTGGAAATTGAAAGAAAATAAACATGACACGAAATCCACCAAACGAGAGACCAAAAAAACATCAAGCAGAATACCCGCTGCCACGAAACAGCGATCTCATCAGGTCTGGGGTGACCACTTGCGGCAAGAAGTCTCTGATCACATCAGGGTCTTCATTTGTGCCAGTGAGCAATTGTTCACGCTTGAGGCGTGATTTCAGCACCAAAAAAACTTTTTCGATTGGATAAATGGAACACCACAACGGAGGTAGATAGACCAGAACAATGTTTGCTGCATCGCATAGCTCCTTAATCTGGCCCCTGTGATGTACTCGTGCATTATCCATGACAAGGAAAATTTTGGGACCTGGGAATTCACCCATTAGAGGCAGCTGTCCCAAAACATTAGCATAGACACCTCATTCAGAGCATGATACATGGCGATGCTTACCAAAATGAACTCAAGGAAGTATTCCATGTCCACACGCAGGATGGAACCAGGTTGGGCCATCACCGCGACCAGACCGTCCAAAGATACCGCTGGAAGGACGCTGATGCGCCCAGCATTTCGGAGAGGCCAAGTAAGCCTAGATGTGCGTTTCCCACGGCGAGCCCAAGCTGTATCGCGGCTGTGGGTGGTTTCACTAACGGCACACTCGTCTGATCATAAGGATGTTTTGATGTGAAGAGTCAGTCAAATTCTCTAATTGCACTGGGGAAACTATAAACTCACCCAGGAATACAAGGAAATTGGAAGGGTATGGTCCAATTGCGTTAGTGTACTTGGCCCTTTGCATTGCACATTGTGCTGGATGGACCGTTCGAGCTATTTTCTTGGTGAGGTGCAATCAAGATTTGAGCTCGTGGGAGATTGTCATCACCGGATGTCGTACACCAGTCATTGCCTCAATGTGTGATTGGATCTCGTCTAGGTAGAGCGTTGGTTCTGCCTCCAAAGCGTCCAGTATGAACGCCGCTTCTTCCCGTGTCAAAGCCAACAGTCGGCCACGGGCTTGGTACAATGCGGGATCTTTGACGACATCCCGAGTGCGCTGGTACAAACCAATCCATCGAGACAACGAATCGTGTGAGATACTTTTGTCGATTGCAGCGTTGATCTCATCCAGGGACATTCCACGAAGCGTCATCTTGACGGCGATGATCTTGAGGTCCCTGTCATACTTGACAAACACCATTCTGCGCAGTAACCCCCCAAAACAACTAGTCAGAAGACGACATTCAATACACCAAATCATGTAAGCGGCTTTGTACGTACCTCCTTTTAATTTTTTTTTTTTTCGCGTTTGTGGTTTTGATAGGCGGGGGGTGAGCGGAATTTTTGGGAGATTTGGCACGGCCTGATCAGCGGGATTGCAAGCGGGGAGAAAAATTCAGTCTGATCTGCAAGCGGGGATAAAAATTCAGTCGTCATTTCATTATGGCATATTGGTTTGTACCTTTTTTTTGTTTTTTGCGGTGTTTTTTTTGTCAAATTTTTTTTGGGGGCCGTTGGGGACGAAAGGATTTGGCAGGGCTGGTCGATGGGCTGATGGGATCGGGGGGGAGGGGGCCGGACATGGTGGGTAGGAATATTTTGGAAGAAGTAGGAAGACGGACCAAAAAAAAAAAAATTGTGGCTGGACTTCAGCCACAATTTGTGAATATCCGGGCCAAAAAGCGGCGTTGCAAACGCAAGCTTCTTGGTACTAGCTGTATATACAGCAGTTCCCAAAAAGCTTGCGGTTGAGAACTGCTCGTTTTTTCCTTTTTTTTTTTTGTGTCACAAACTTGTAGCGCCCCGAAGCCTGTACTGCAGCAAATACAGGAGTGGAAACTCAACCCGGAGGCCGCTGGAGCCTGAAGGCCGGCCCAGGTGCTTGGCCATGCTTGCGTGTCTGGCCAGCGGAAGCACTAGTGTGACTCAAAAAAATTTGAGGAATCGAATGAGACCACCCTCATCCTCCCAAAGTCTCAAACAAAGGATCTGCCATTTTGAGGCTGATTTGCAGGGGCTGTATCACCGACATCTGGCAATAATCGAGTGGTGCAAAAAAAAAAAAATAGAAAAAAAGAGCTTTTCCAACCGCAAGGGTTTTGGGAACTGCTGTATATAGTACAGCCTTTCCGAGAAAGCTTGCGGTTCGTGGACCCTGAAAATCCACGAATTGCAAACTTCAGCCACAAAATCTTTGGCCACGGGGCCCTGTATCACTTCTTTTCTTCTTTATTCTTCTAACCCTTACCCAACCTGTCCCCCCCCCTTTTTCCTGGACCCCCACAACTGGCACCCACCCACCTCACCCCATCCCATCCCTCTTGCCAAAACCGACACATTCCATTCCCAAAATCGAAACCATTTGCTCATGTTAGTGTTTTTTTACTGTCATTCAACGTTCCGAGTCAGTTACTAACCTAACATGATACAGATTACAATGCCGTTTGTCAAATACGAAAAGAGCATCAAGGTCATTGCCATCAAGCTGCATCTGCAAGGCCACTCTCTCGATCAAATCAACCGGACAATTGACCAAAATATCTCGCCCGACTCCCTTAGCCGATGGATGCGCCTGTACCGGAACACACGAGATGTGGTGCGCGATCCCGCCTTGTATGAACAATGTGGCCGTCCATTGGCCTTCTCAAGGGAAGAAGCCAAGTTTGTATTGGCTGCGCTTGACAACGATCCAACCATGTATTTGGATGAAATCCAGTCACACATTGAAACAATGACTGGCACCTGACACCCGATATCCACCATCTCAGATGAGCTCAGGTGTTGCTTGAACTTGACAAGCAAAGTGGCTCGGACTGTTCACCCGGCCCAGTGCGAGCTGCAGAGAGCCGAGTATACCAACCAAATCGGCCCAATTCCGTCAAATTACCTGATATTTGTAGGTATGTAGTCCTCTCCATCTGTTTATGATCAGTGTCACAAGACTAACTGCCTATTTTGTAGATGAATGTGCAGTTAGCCTCCGAACCCATAGTCAAAGTTATGCTTGCACCCCTCGAGGGCAGAGGACCCGCCGCCTTGAGAAACCTCTGGCAACAGCTTCACAGATAAGTGTGCTTCTGGCTGTCTCCCTCGATGGCCTGGTGGCTGTAATTGCACAGGAGGGCTCTATCCTAAGGATAGACATGGAATATTTCTTTGAAGATGTACTGGTATGCTCCTTCCCCTCCCGCTGGGTTGTCTTGGTTCAATACTAATATCCAATTCCCCTTAGCTGCCTTCTATGAACCCATTCCCTGGTCGAAACAGTGTGATTGTGCTGGATAATGCGAAGATCCAACACGGAGGCCGTCTTGCGAGCTTGTGCGATGCTGCAAATGTCCTCCTGATTTACCTACCCCCTTACTCACCGGACCTCAACCCAATTGAGAAAGTTTTTTCAGTCTTAAAATCCAAGCTCAAACGGCACCACGTGCTCACAGGCACTGATGAAGATCCTGATTTAATTAAAGAATACCTCCCTTCCTTTGTCACTCCGCGTTTAATGTCCTCCCTTTTCCAAGCAAGTGGTTATTCCACTTGATGTGTATGTAGATATTTTTTAATGCATGCCAATAAATACATACCAATCATTTAAAGCCCACTATTCCGTGTGACTATTTATTTGCAGCTAAGTCCTTTCATGGCGCTGTAATGGTGGCTAAGTCCTTACGAGTGGGCTTTTGCCCTAAGTCCTCACTTTTTTGGGAAAACTTTTTGGGTAGCATCTTTGGTAGATAATCTTATTAGATTACCATTTCATATTGTCAAGTTATTTGGAAAAGAAAATGGGAAAAATGCATAACAATGTTCCAACAGAAGATAATGAAATATTAACAAACTAGCAGAATTGGCCCCATCAATGGCACAATAAGGAATGTAGTGAAACAGAAAACCAAACAAAAGTCATCGTCAGAGAAGAGGTGACTAAACCTGATAAGAGGAAGATGGTGCTTGTTGAAGATGAGTCAACTCAAGGGCGTGGGCGCCATCCATGAATTGATGGGCAATAGATATGGGAAATGGGTACATCATTGCGCGTAACTCCTGGATCATTGTATTGAGAAAATAGTCCCAGTGTCGTATATAATTCAAAGCGATCAACCCCCTCGCAACCATGTCATCGGCAGTGAGTCAAAAACTCCTCCCACGTAAGCTTGAGGCCTTTGTCATTCAAAGGGAGTTGGATGTACGGCGCTTGCACATTGCTGGAGGTCGCCTGTGAACTTGGCCTCTTGCGGGTAGGCAAGATTGATGGAGCCCTATGCTCAGCATCTCGGAATAATTTCAATTGACTTAATTCTTGATGCACCAAATGTCCTGCAGGGCTGCGAGATGACTTGCGGGCCGGAGAGTGATGCACGCCAAGGTTTGAACCTGATATATATTCAATCTCGGTACTTGCATGGCTAATTGCAGAGCCTTCCGGATGAGGAGAGACGCCTGCGCCCAAACGCACACTTCCCGGGTATTCCTTGCCCACAGATCCTTCAGGACAAACCATATCCCCCCCCACCTCAACAGAATCGGCATTGTCGGTGGATGACAACTGATTGTCCTCGGCTTTGCCTTCATTTGGAGTGCTTGCCACACTTAATTTGGGTATTAATGGGGGCCGCCTTGTAGCAGGGGATTCATCAGTGGAGGGGTCAACATATATGGACTTGCCCACATCCCCCTTCGGAGTGGAGTGTACACCATTCTCAGCAATTTTTGGTACAAGTTTTGGTGGCATAATCCAGCCCAAAGCGCTGCAACGAGGGGGGGGTGAAAGTATGTCCCTCGGCGGTGACCTTGACAACTGACAGCAATGCTTTCTTGCTTGCATTTGGAGCTGGGTGGCCCACAAGGGTCTTGTCTATTTTTTCCTTTTGAGTGATGACCTTGATAGGTTCTGATGGGAAGTCGCTCGTCTTTGGTGGATGGTCAAGGTCGACATCAGGAGCCCCAAGTTAAATAGCGCGACTCCAGATCCAAGGACGATCTTGCGTTATGTGAATGGAGTGATCCGGATTTTCAGGGTCCGGAATTTGCATGGACTCGGCAGGGCAATCATACACCTCGAGGATATGGGAGGTGAGCTGAGAGACCATCTTGATGCGTGCCCCAGAGTTGGTGTCCGCTTTTGGCTACAAAAAGGCAGATGGAGGGTGTCAATACAAGAGACCCCCCCCCCAGAAACAAACAGAATACACCAATACTGTCATTTATAGCTTGGCGGGTCTTGGTTTGCTCCAGGGCAAGCCGCTCCTCTTCCGGTCCATAGTTGAGCGCCAAATTTTCATTTTGGATCCGCTCCTAGGCAGGCAAGAGTCAGCTACAGAGCAATCAATGAAACTGGCGAAATGGAAACTCACCAGCTCGCAATTCTTTTCCATTACGCGTGGATCATCCATTACGAGTCAAATCACAATCTTGCTATTTGGAAATAAGGAGACCGTTGTGGTGGTCTAATTAGGTTTCAAGTATCAAATGTGATAAAGGATCAAGTTTCAACCCCATATCCCATAGTTTTAGATATATTTTATCATATTTTTCCCTTATAAATACTCCAAGCCCTAGTTTTACTCAGTGGAACCCTTTTTGACTAGTATTATCCAGTGGATTTTATGTAGAATATAATTATAGTATAGTACATAGTTTGGTTAGATAAACACATATTATATAGTCTAGATACATAGTCGATATACATAGTCTTAAATACATAGTCCAAATATATAGTAGATATTAGGTTTATAAGTACATAATTAGTAGTTTATAAGTACATAATTAGTATCAACCAATCAGGATTCAGCTTTCAGCCATGAGGTTGTGACCAATCAGCTTTCAGGATTCACTCATCAAGTTCTGACCAATCACAACTCATGGTTCAGCTAACATGTTTTCAGTCCTCAAGTTCTGACCAATCACAACTCATGGTTCAGCTCACATATTTTCAGTCATCAAGTTCTGACCAATCACAATTCACGATTCAGTTCACATATTTTCAGTCATCATGTTCTGACCAATCAGAGTGCATGAT
>SMGU01006672.1:0-17134 GCA_004348175.1 Puccinia novopanici
AAAAAAAAACTGCCCCTCTGGTTTGGAGTGTCCAGGAGAGTAAGCACCAAGGGAGCTACCCTCCCCCGCAAAGATTGTAGCGTCAAATGCAACCGTCAGCGGCCGGATAGGTATAAATAATTTTGTTGCAAATAGCAGCTGTCATTGGACAAAGCCAGCCTGAAACTCGAGCATTTTTGTTGCAAATAGCAGCTGTCATTGGACAAAGCCAGCCTGAAACTCGAGCATTTTCATACATGTTAATTCATGTCTATGTAATGCTCACTATTCAAGTTCAGAAATAATGTTGAGGAGACAGAAAGAAATAAAGCATTCACAAGAAGAAGCAGATCATGGCTGCTCCACAAAAGCTACATCATGGCTGACACATCTTGTGATATATGTAACTGAACTGAGAACCGGCTCGAAAAACTACCCGCACCACAATCCTGTCCAGACATGATGCTAAGGTCTTTGCTGTAGCAGAACAAAACCTCCAAGTTTTGAGCACCTCTGGTTGAGATTGCTTGACATGGCAACAAAGCTCCATGCTACGATGAGATGGTCAAACTGGGTAGAGTCGAAGAATAGATGCAAGCGCGGTCAGCTGATCAGGTATCAAATGGAGAGGCAATAGGCGTCGCCTCCATACTCACAGTGCTCTTTGTGCAGCTCGAACTTGATATTACCACTGGTCGCTCTTACGCACTGAGTTTTTAACTGTTTTGCCAAATCATTTGGACCACCTGAAGATTTGCAATACAACTATAAGTCTCCGTACTTACCCATGAATGATTCATGACGCGCTTATTTATGAAGGACGTCTATCAAGATTGTTTGAGGTCACTTACAATAGAAGACCCCCACTTTGGTCTCTAGGCTGGCCTCTTTTCCAGGAAGCATGCTCCCATTCTCGATTCCGTTTTTGATATGGTTGAAGAACTCGGTAAAGTTTGGCCGGCCGAAATGCGTCCGCGACTTGAGACCGGTGAGAGCATCGTACTCAGCCCCTACATCGTTGATGGTGATGTTCGACACTGTGTCTTGGTCCAGCTTCCCCGTTAAATACATGTCCATCCTCAGAAAACGGGGGTCTGTTTGCATATCCTCCAAGTTTTGTAGCAGCGATCGGAACCAACCAAACGCGGCAATGTCCTGATGTAGGTAAATACGTCAACAAAAAATGTCTTGGTTGGAGTCCAGGGAACGCCGCATGGCTGAGAATCAAGATCAATGGGAAGCCCACCTTGTTGATCCAAATAAAATGAACCCGGCGGAGGGCTCCAAGGTTGCCTTTTTGCTGCATGTAGCTGAGTAGATTTGAAAAGAAAAGAAAAATCTTAATCGGGTTCTGTAGCTCAACCAAGATTGAAGAGGCTAAAGCAAGTGTAGCTAACTAAATATTTTTCAGGATACTACTGAAGGGAGTTACACCAATCCCAGCCCCGACTAAGATGGCCATTTCACAATCAAAGACGTCTTCGGCGGGGGCTCCATAAGGACCATCGATCCGGATGACGGGCAACGCATCCACACGCGCGCCAGTGATATCGACAAAGCAGCCATTTCGAGCATCTTGTCCACTCATACCACCCTTGGACTGGAAGGTCAAGGTAGAGGCAAGTTGGGGTGTTGCTCCAAGCCGCTCCCCAACCGCCTTGGTAAAGTCGCCCACCTGACGGATGTGCACGGAAACGTAAGGATCATCAGGGGCTGATGAGATGGTGAAAGGATGCCACTGCCATCGCGACACGTCCGGCATTTGCAGGAACAGCCATTGTCCCGCCACATATTTGAAGCTGGGCTTTCGGATCCGGATTTCCATCGTTCCCGATGGATGTAACAGCACCCCCACGATTTGTGTTTTCTTGCGCGCTCGAACCTCTCTCCATACACGCTCCATAAAATAGATGGTGCCCGACACCACCGTAAACCGGACAGTGTTGTACGGATAACATTCTACTTTTGCTCCTGGCACCGCCCCTCGCACAAAGCATCCGGTCGAATGTGTGTAGAGTCCCAGCTGAGTTGTTTTTTTCCAACGGAATTAATTTTAGTGATCCTTTTGTATATTTCAATGAGCTCGAATACCTTCAACTGACCATCCAAAAAAACGCCAAGTGGTGCGTATACCAAAAGGCTTCAAAGCATTGCTTTCGAATAGATTGGTGCTTCAAACCGAATCAGGGTGGAAGTGTCAATCCCCATCAGGTGGAAACTAGAAAAACGAAGGGTGTTTGGTTCTTACAGCGGTGGTATACATAAGGACCATGATCAACAGCATGATGTGGCCAGTGAAACCTCCAGGTTCAGCGTAATGGATGCCAAGGGCAGTATTCGGTCTGACTTGCGTTTTCTCAACCATATACATGTTGACATAGTGCGCTGTCACATGCAACCTGATGAAGGGGGACCAAAATCCTCAATTCCTCTCACACATCAAAAAAGAAAACTGATTTTAAAGGGCACTTACATGCTAAAGAAGGCTGTTGCGTAGCCCACCTGGCGGTGGAACCATATGTTCCTGTGATCAAGGAAAGCAGAGATGAGCGGAGCGTCAGGTCAAGTTAAAAAGTGCTCATGAACTCAACTCATCCAGCGGCATGAGCCAAGAAAGCTGCGGCCTCAGGAATCTGATCATATTCCGACAGACGGGCAGGAGGAGCAAGAAGCCATCGACTCCGAGTACAATCCCAGCTCCTCTTGACGTCCATACGGAAAACTTGAGCAAGTTCAACACCCATAGCGCCTCATTCGACACTTGGGACCACCATCCGTACGCGAAAATCGCCGTGTGGCCGCCCCAGAAGATCACATTGAAGATTAATTTCCTGCCTGTTAGCTCTCGCTTTAGAAACGATTTGTTGCCCATTCGAAACGTTGTCCGTGCCTAGCTTTGAGACGTAGGCTATTTCGAATGATCAAATCGTAGTTTCCCTCGGGTTAGATGTTCAAGGATGATATGGATTCGGTTATGTGGTCTTTTTTCTATAAGGAGCCCGCTCCAATTTGATTGATAGTATAAGAAAAAAAATAGGGGCCAATTAGCGGCTGGCTAGTCGAATTATTGAGATTGGAGCATTCCACGGTATCAATGTGGGACAACCGATTTTTTTTACAAGGAGGGCTGGGTAGAAGAGCCGTATTCTGCCGTATTAAAGATTTGATGCGCATCCACGGCGCCTCTGGTGGGAATTCGCGGGGCTGAGAAGAGAGATGAATGGGAGCCAAGGTAAGAAACCGAGGGAGTAAAGTAAGGTGACTGCGCTTTTCAACAGTTTATAAAAGCTCCGGTGGAAACCAATGCATAAGTGAAGAAATACGACTTATTTATTTACGTAATGAGTTGGCCCTTTTGCCAGCTTTGTTGAATAATTTCTGGTTGTCGAGTGCTCCGAGTACTCCGAAACGATACATAGCCCAAGCCTGCCGCCAGGAATTTTATACACGGTAACGTCGCAACCGGCGGCAGGAACGTCAGTCCAACAGCTCGACGATTGCTGTCTTGCATGCAGCCGTTTGTCTTGTTTTCAAGACGCCGTCTCGACCACCATCCATCTTGCAGGGCTTTGAACGACATGTACAGCCGGCTAGACGGGCCACCCGGCTCCGGGAGTCGGACTCCGTTTCAAAGTTCAAAGAAGACCTGCCACTCCGGACAAGCCGATGCGATGGCGTGCCGACCACGAAGTTTTCTTGATCCCACTTCCCTCTCTCTTCCTCCCACCTGGTGAGCAGCACTTGTCTTCGCCCAGCCGGAGGAGGTCAGTCTTCTTTCTGCACACAATTTGAGTGCGGCCAAAAGGAGGCATGGGGCCCGGGATGCCATGGTCACATTTTCAAGTCAGGGCAAAAAAATCCACTAATCTGACATCCTTCCCTGTCCGCGGCAGTCCTCTTCCCTTGGATTGGAAACTACATCACTCCTGACCGTCCACTTTGATTTCTTCAAGGAAATCGCCTCTTTGCATACTGGTCTGAAAGCGTCTCATCAGCCTATCGCTACTATTATCAAACGGAAAATACTCAACAAAGCACAAAACGGGAAGCAAGAAAAAAAATATTTATGTGCCACAAAAAGTGAACTATAGTATCTGTCTGAACTGCAGGACCAAAGTCCTGCCAATCAATTCCTTCAGGAAGTGAACCCAATTGCTCCCAAACCCACATTCAGTCTAGTCAGTCTTTAGGAAGCGGACTCATTTCTGGTCTCCACACTTTTACATAGCTCTATGGCAAGTAGAGAAAAGTATGGAGAAGCATTAGGCAGAGTGATATATGGGTCCATAGTACCCTAAGTAAATCTCCATACTTTTCAATACTTGGCAAAGGGCTACGCAAAAGCATGGAGACTTGAAATACCCAGAAATGAATCCACATAGGGTTTTCTGATCAACAACTAGAACCTGGGATGGGGATTGACACCCTTTTTAGGCTCTGTAATCTCTTATTTTAGCCTTCCATTGTTGCAGTGGCTGATGACAGTGGTGCGCATCACCAGGCTAAAAAAATCAATTGGCCAATTTTTTGCGGGCTTATCCATCTCTGTTTAATTCTTGGGAGACCCTGAAATATCATTTCAGATATGGATTCCTTCCCACAAGACCTCTCCCCAACATCCTAATCAAAGAATCAAAATAAACCAGGATGCAATACCTGCATAATGGAAAAGCACCACACATATAATTTGTGTGGTCATTTCCCCCAATAACTTCTATTGAAAAAAGAAGCAATATGAAGCAAGGGGTTGTAAAAGCACCATGGCTTCATGGGGACATATTGAGTTGAAATGCAGTGTATACCTTGCATGACATAATCCTGAAATCCTGGGCAGCACAGTTTCCAGAAGGCTCAATAACCATGGTCCATTACAGATTCCCACTGTAGGTCCCTGAGGAGCCTGTAGGATGAAAAAGGAGGGCTTTCCCAGCCATGAAATGCATGATCATCCACAGCATGTTAACCCACCAAAAGAACAATTTGTAAGTACAGTGACTAATCAAATCCTACTTTTGGAGGAGTGTTATCCATCCACCCCAATGAAGTAGTGACATGGTTAGGTGGGAATACAATGTGTGCAGCCTCAGCTTGTATTTTTATGCACGACGTTCCAAAAGATACTTTATTATCATTCAATCAACTAATCAGGAGAGGAAAATGATGGAGGAGAGGGGAAACAATTAATGTACGACAAATGAGAAGCATTAAGTGAAAAAAAAAAAAAAATCGGACGTCTTCAGGCAAGGAAAGCAAATAATCTCCCCAAACGACGTAGTAAAAAACAAAAGGCACAGGGAAACAAAAAGGAACATGGTTGATAGCTCCCAATGAGTTGGAGTTTTATGAACATAATACATTCTGTTCCATATGGTCTCTATGGGCATACTAATCAAGGTGGTCATCGTCAGTCCTCTTTATTGAGAGAGTTCTTAGAGTCATGACCACCATTCGGGCCACCAATGTCGGGCTCGTCATTCTCGTCGTCATCCTCTTCCAAGACGAGGGCATGCAATTCAATCAAACATTCGTTATAAATCCGTTTGCGTTTCTCAATCGAGGGACTGGCGTGGTCGTTGAAATCATCGGGAAATTTAAGCGAAGCTCTGAGGCTCGACTCCGTGTCGTCTCCCCGAGTATTACCATAGCTTTCATCGGCTTGTGGAGTTGATTGACTAATGACGGAGGTCCGGATCGTTTCCGGGCTTCGGTCGGTCAAGCAGAGCAACTCTAGCAGCTGGCGATACTCCTCAAATTTATAGTTATCTCCCCTTCGAATCGATACCATCACCGCCTTTAAGGTAGAGTCATCGGAAAAGTATTCATTAAAATTTAGGGGTCAATATACCAAGAGATACAATCAGCATCAATCAGATTATTACTCACCTGGGGACCTTTGGAAGCGATCTCCCAAAACTTTTTACATCGCTCAAAATTCAAGTCAACCTTGAGAGATGATTTAGAATCAACATCCGAATGATTCGTCGAATCTGGTTGAAGATCCTGTGATAGGTCTTGGCGATCAGTTACAGGAGGGTAGAGATAATTATTCAATAGGACAGATTTCATATTTTGTTGAAGTGCAATCGAATTTTTGGCCATTTTTTTGAATCCGATCTCGTTCGCGACCCGCAGTTTCTTGACATTAATGATCATCAGATCGTCCATCAACCTGACGAGACCAAGAAACGGAAACCTCCGATCATCTATTCGCGTGAGACTCATCATAATCGAGCGCTCGGAATAGCTGTTGATCAAGCTATTGAGCTCAATGATTTTCGAGTCGGGTTCAATCGAATCCGATCGACTTAAGAGATAGTTCCCCCGAGCAAAAGTCTGCTCGATATGATAATACGTCTCTAATCTGATTTCGAGATGAATTGTGAACAAAATCGTCTGCGCCAGGGTAGAGAACGATCGATGGACCAATTGAAATCGGCTGCGTAAAATGAATAAGCAGCAGAAGTGAGTCTCTTTCAGAATTTCTTGATTTTTGTTGTTTCAAATTGAGCAATATCAAGACATACCGCATCAAAGCATATGTCAAGGGCATTCGCAAGCCAGAATTTTTATTTACAGGCCCAAACTCTTTGGACCATTCAGTCTCCAAATTCTGACCCTCGAGCCCGGATTCACCTTCTGAATCTGGTATTGATCTAACTGTACTACCCAGTCGACGAATAAAAGACATGGATGACAGCTAATCGTATCGAGCAATGAGATCATGGTTCGGATCCCAAATCGGGTACATCAGGGCGAGAGCAAGACTGACCAAGGTGCTGTAAAGATGAGCCAAGGCGGCCACCTTTTTTGGAGATCGGATTAGATCCGTTGTTACCAAAGCTGTCCGGGATGACAAATACCGTTCTTCTGTCTTTCGCAACTTCCTAAAAATCTTTTCTACGCTAGTAGTGTCATGCTGTGCAAAACTGCTTTAACGATTCCTCTTAGGTTTCAAAGAAATCCCAAAGCAGTTAACTTACAGACGAGGGCTTCAGTCTTGTAAAGTATTTGATCATATCGGGGTTTTGAGCCCAATCGGCTGCGAGCTTGAGATTTACGTGGGGGTTAGCTTCATCTGCTATTGGGGTGGTTTCCAATGATTCTCGAACAACCAATTCTAAGAGCAGAAAGCAGTTTGGTGTTAAGAAATGAATTTTATTTGTCAATAGTGATATATCATTTGAAAGAATTAACCTTTGAACCGTTCGTGGCACTTTTGATAGTATTGCACCACGACACTGATCATCAATCGGCCAAACTTTTCTTGATGAAAGGAAGTAGACTGCACCAGGTTGCCTAGAGATTCAATGAGCGCCACTACAGCTCGAAGGGACTGGAGTTCTGGATTAGTATGAAGAAGTTGAATTGCCAGGAATAAAGTTGAAGGGCACCATAATAGAGGCTTGGAGCTTACCTTGGCAACAGGTACAGGTAAAGTCGCGTTTTGTCGATGAGATGAGGAGTTATGTGTGCTGACTTCATGTTGTTGAGATCTATCGTCTTGAAAGGCATCAGGTGCTGAAAAGGGCAGGGCAAGTAAGAATTCCCAGACGCCCGGCATAATAAACTAGATGAGTAGTACGAACCATTAACTGCGTGCTCAAACATATAAATAACTTTTTCTTCTAGTTGAGGGAGGAAGGTATGTAGAACAAATTCGTCGATGAATCCAGAGAACCCGCCAAATTGAGCTAGGTTCATCTTGGAATTTTCATCCAAGTAGTCACGAGCGGGCGAAACGAGGTCGGGTTCGTCAGATCCAGAGATAGGGACGGAGGAATGTGAGGGGCGGTCGTTTGAGATCATGATAACACCACTGGGTAGCACTTCTTGGGCCCGTTTCAGAAACTCTAGGGTGGGCTTGAACAGGTGAGCGATGTGGAATGCGTCCGGTTGAACTAGCAGTTTGTGGGTACTGTTCCCATGCAGACCCGAGTTATCATCTGTCATTATTACCCCCGTAGTCAATACACCAGCAGCATGTGCTTGCAAATTGCCAGTGGTTGAATCAAGAACCAGCCCAGGTACGGAAGCCTTCAAAGCCGAATAAAGATTATCCTCGTGAACCTTGAAACCTTTGTGACTTTGCTTAAGACCCGCATCTTTGAATTTAAATAGTTGTTTGCTCGAATCTTTCCAGGCCATGCTAGCATTGCTTGTCGAGGTGGTACCACCAAGGCCAATCTTAAGCACCTCTGCAATTGATGCCATCGGGTTTCGGGTAGATGAAGCCGTAGAAGCTTTGTTGTTGGAATTTGCTTGCATTTTATCTGTACTTGCAAACTGATCGTCACCCGACTCCGTCAAATACGCATGAATCAATGCAAGCAATTCACTCTGAATGGGCTTCCAAACTTCTAGCAATGAAAACAAAGCTGTGTTAGACTCCATGCCTTCTTCTTTGAAACCCTTTCGTTGACTGATCCGTAAGGAGACTTCGTGAAGAACTCTGAAAGATTGTAGGGTGGCGTCAAATTTAGAATAGAGTGTCCAGAAAAAATCTTGAAGAATGTGAATGATCGATTCTAATTCCCTAAACTCGTTATCGTTGAATTTAAAAAGAGAAAATCGTTGGCTTGTTCGATTGGCGGTAGAATTTAACGCTGTATTGCCAGGAAGTGATGCCTGATTGCTTGCTGTCATTAAGATTATCATGTTCATGTTGCTTTTCAATGCCTTTTTGTTTGCAGAAGAGGATCGGAAAAATCGTTTGGTATTTTCGTGTCTTTCGTCAACTTCATTCAGCGTACTTTCGACTAGAGCGTAAACTTCGACGGGAACACGTTGAAGAACGGTATCAAGACCCAGACTGAGTTTTCCAAGGACAGCAAAACTTTCGATCAAACTTTCGATATACTTGAAGGAATCTGTCTCAGGATTGGCGGACTGGTTTTTTCGCTTCTTGGCCCCCAAGCCACTGTGAGCTGTTGACAATTGTCGGGAATGTTCAGTTCCCAGTTCGGAGTGCAGGGATGAAGCAGAAAGCTCTAGAAAAAAATCCGCTTCTTCTTCCAAAGGATTTGATTGCGGCTGGGTCATGAGTTCGTTCAAAAAGTTGCGGAGGTAAGGGGTTGGGTTAGAAGGTACATTGGAATTTTCTGCGTTTGTCAGCTTGCTTGATGATGCTGTAGCATGGTAGGATGACGGATGAGCGGATGTATGTTCTGGCTCAGCAGAGAAACCAAAGGGGGTAGTGGCTGGCTCATCGGGTGTACGAGTCACCGGAACTGCGGCGATACCCACAAATGTTAGAAAAGGCTGGGCAGTTATTACGTTGGCCACGAATGATAAAACATGAATACTGACGGCTAGCTTGACCTGGTCGATAAGCGCGCCATTTAGTGTTACAAAAATAATTTTTGAGGTACAGATGGTTATGCAACTCTTCGATTAAAATCTCAAACATCACGGATTCTTGATTGCCCAAATAAGCCCGTAAGTCGCTCAAACCACCAATTTCAGCTAGCTCGGCCTTGTTGATGACTTTCAGGGATCTTACCAGCAGGACTGTTGCAGACAAAAAGCGTTTGGAAGATATCAAGCTTTCAAGCCTTTCAGGGACCTGCTTCAGCCGTTCACTGCGCGAAGTTTGTCGAGGCGGGAGAAAATAGAAAATATGATTAAGTTCGAGCTGATTTGTGACCGTAAATGATGAGGAGATAGTTGAAAATATATAAAACTACGCGCGCACATGGTATCGATCAACTTCAACATTTCTCGTAGCAGTTCGCTTCTTCCTCGGAGCAATTTCATCTCAGTTCCTTTACCGCCTGCGGCATTGTTGAATGCCGATGAAGGGCTACCGTTCCCTAAGGTAGCCCTACATTCGGCCAATTTTGATTTGAGTTCGGCCACTTTTTTAAAGTTGTTATCGATGCTAACCTTCGTGAGCCTATAACAGTTGACCGTGGCATCGAATTGGCGATAGTTCCCTTGGATGGTCAATTGCAATGCTTTTTCCAGCTCGGCTTTAAGTTGCAGGAATGATGATAAGGAAGGGATCGAGCCACTGTTCCTTTTCTTTACGTCCTTGGTTCTACTAGCAGACTGAGCAAGCTCTGAATTTTCTCTATCCAATAATTCTAATGCCAGCCCAACGGCCAGAAAGGGGGCAGGAGTAGTAACCGAGTATCTGAATGGTTCGTCCTGATTTGATGAGCCGGCAATGCCGGTAGAGTCCCAGTGAAGCTTAATTTTTTCGAGTACACGCTCTATCTCTCCAAAGCCAGCGGTACGGGGATAAGATTGATCATTGAACATGCTGAGGATCGTGTGAGATTGAGATTCATCCAAGAGAGGAGGACTGCGAACAGGGCGGGCTTTCTGATTGGATCGTTTTTCTGCCTGACTAGAAAATGCCTCAATGACATTCCGAGCTCCCTGCATTCTTTTTGCATCTTTTAGGTCGTTTGCGGATAGTAAGTCCCGGTTTCCCTCATTATCAAATGATCCGGTGGAAGAAGCAGTCGAAGGACGTTTCTGATAGTCACTTGAAGAACGAAGTTCTGAAGGATACCCGTCATCTCGTACTCGATAATTTTGATCGAGATAACCGTTCCCATTGGGCTGTATTCTTGAGGTTGCGTTCGGTGCGCGTGATAGGTCCGGTCGATTACTAATGGCTTGGTAGAGTTTGTTGTTGCTTCCGCTGGGGGTTGGTCGAGGGAGGTTAGGCTTGGTTGATTGGTTAGAGGAATCGGAGCGGCCGCGAGCATGATTGTATCGACCACCTTCGTAAGGAACGCCCAGGGGCAATCCTTGCTTGCTGAGAGTGGGAATGGAAGGAGAAGATGCATTACTGATGATGATACCAGGCTGACGTGCAGCACTACGCTGTGGCCGCATGGGTGGGGCGGATCCGGGGGCCGAGGATGAGTCCTCCCGCTCACGGGGGTCATGAGCAGATTTCGCTGAAGCGGGAGATCGAAAAGGCTGCTGAGATCTTGAAGATTCACTGGATTGAGGGTTGGATGTCTGGGCTTGAATGCCTCTGAGATCCCTTGCACGCGACATATTTATGTATGAATGACTGAGAATGACGACGAGGATATGTAAGACAAGCCAAACTCGACAAGGATTGAGGGATGAGACGAAACCTGTCAAACCAATTAGCTTGAGAACCAGAAAAACAGTTAGTTAAGAGTATAAGCTGGCCTCCCACTACTTCCATATGTAAAGACCGAGAAGCAGAAAGAAAGGACTGACCATAGAGGTATTTCCAAACCTTGAAGACGGGTTTTTGAGGAGTATTACTGGCGATGAGACATTTCCAGACCACAGCCTGGATTACATAAGACTGTGACAGCCTCTCGAACGGTGGGGCCCGAAGGGACCCCGCGTCCCCGCGGGACGCTCTCCGTAGGTGACTGGTCACCAGTTTCTGCTTTTTGGACCTTGGTTTTATAAGGATCTCCACTTGATTTTCTATTTTCTGATGGGTAGGAAGCACAGTTCCAGATACTTTTTCCTTGCCAGCAATCATCAGAATGGCAGTCTTTCTGAGCATTCTGTTTTTTTTATTTTAAGAAAATCATCAAGATTTAAAGCCCTCACCTTCTTCCTGATTGACTATGCAACTTGCTGGTCACTCATCATCTATCCCAAGGTTATGAGTGACTAGCAAAGAGCCCCCAAAAATAAATGCTTACACTATTTGAAGATGCATTGAGAACAGTAGAATGTGGTGCCAGAAATTTGACCTGCAACCCACCGTCTGAAGGGGTGGTTCTGTAGCTGCAACCCACCCCAGTTGAAAAAAACTGTTTTGAACCTGCAACCCACCCAACACAGATGATTTTGAAGCTTCAACCCACCCCAGTGTTGCAAGGACAACAGGGTTGGGTTGTGGCTTCAATTGGGTGGGTCACATGTTTAACACCCTTTTTTGTAAGTGGACTCAAATAATTTCTTAGGCCGCGTTTGTTAGCGTCATATGACGTGCGTAATATTACGCACCTTTCTTGCAATTAACAAATTATTAGGGGCGCACTAAGGTTGAACAATATGTTCATGATGATCAGGTTGTTTTGGTGGGGGAATTGAAATAATATCACTTTGTTTGTGAAATACACAAACATTCAAAACCAAGAAAAGTGTAATATTACATGCGTCATATGACGCTAACAAACGCGGCCTTAATATTTTTCTCTGCTTCACCTGATAGTGTCTTGAGGACCAACATAGTTGTTTGAAAAGAAAAAAATCAACCATGATACATGAGGTAATTTTTCACCCCTTGTAAGATTCAAAAGGTGTTGTGAAACCCTCTGCTGAATTAAGAAGGGGATGAATGAGTTTCAAGCTCTGCCCTTCTATGCTATCAGAAAACAAGACCACCAAGATTGCTTGGCAGTTTATTTATTGTGATAGAGATGGTTTGAGATGGCTGTGGGCCAAGTGAGATGATATATATGAGAGTGAGTGAAGGTCAATGATGATGATGAGTTTTTTTGGTGATGAGTAATGAGTGATGAGATGAGATGTGTGATGAAGAATGAGATGTGTGATGTGGAATGAGATGTGAGGTGTGGGACAAGTGCTACAGCCCGGGATTGAACACAGGTGCTAGTGATGGGGGGTTATAGAGTAAGAAGGGGTGTTGATTTTGAAAGGGGGAATAGCCTAATGGTAAATGAACCTGTTAGACCTAGGTCTTGACCAGGAAATGAACCAAGGGCCTCATGAAAGGTTTATGAGGGTTTCAATAATAAATATAAGGGTGACTAATATTGTAAAACTATAATACAGAAGGGGCTAATAATATAGAGTGACCAGACGGGTGGTGTTATAGGGGATAAAGACTACTAGACTGGTGAGTAAGGGGGAAACAACTGGAGGAGAGCCCCCTTATATAGACAAAAGTGAGGATTTGAGCTACAAGGTAAGGAAGAAATGAGTGATTTTAGCTGGCCTAGATGCACAGCATTGAGAGATTTTAGCCAGAATGAGGGATTTGTGCTGGCCTGGAAAAGCCATGGAACACAATGGAACAAACAAAACTGAACTAAAATGCACAGCCATCAGGTCATGTGCCTGCACAGCCCGTCAAAAAAATGGTGTCATAGAAGGGAAATCAACTAAAATAGCTCAGATCTGTCAGATTTCAGCCCCACGTGTGCTGCGTAGGGAGCCGTAGCCATAACAAAGCCTTGTCATTTGCACAGATCTGCATGTGTCTTCTCTAGATCTCACTTGGAACCAACTTACTCCAACTTTTCCTCATCCTGCGCTGTCACTAGTTTGACTTCAGTCAGGCCTACTCGAGATCTCACCCGCTGCCAGTCAAAGATCCGGTGGTAATCTATCCTGTCATGATCTCTCCTTTCTCATCTTCTTGATGCTGATTTTCTCTTCTTTAGTGTTCTCTTCTGAGAGTTGTGTGGTGGATAGTTCTGTTTGTTTTTAATTGTTTCCTAGCTTCCTTCTCTATTCAATTTATCTTGATCCTTTAGGTGTTTCTCAGTTCCTTGTCTTGTTCTTTTGTTTCTTTTGTTTCTTCATTTCTTTTTTTGTTTGTCTTAGCTGAAATTCTGTCAACTACAGAGGCAATATCAACATACCTGACATTCCATATCAACATACCTGATATTTCCCAAGTAGTTACAAGATAATATTACATAATTAATGCTGTTAAATTATGTAATAAGTTTTTAAAACATTAATATTTAATATTATATTACTTGTACTGTACTTTATAAGAACAATCACAATACAATTAATATAATACACGTAACCCAATGAGTAAATTACATGACTAAGACAGTACTAGAACATTAATAAACTTTAACAACCTTATTATAAATTATTATAACAGGTTTTTCCTAGTTTTGTCTGACCTCAAAAGGTTCTGTTTAGTTTTTCCAAGTTTTGTTCTGTCTACGCACATTTTGTCATATTATTTTATATTTTATTTTAACTTATTCTATTTATTATTCTAATCCGTAAAATATAACATAAAATAACTTAACTTACAAAAATATGCACCTCAAATATGCTTATAAATATTATAATTAATAATAATTAGTTATTTAAAGCATAAGCACCTCATTTGATCTGTATCCCATAATGAGGCGTCAACAGGAAGGAGTTAATAAATTATTATCAATCTTATTCCCATCAAATGATGTACATTAATTAAAAGTTAATTAAAATCATTAATTTGAGCGCCAACAGGAAAGAGATAATAAGTTGTTATCAACTTTATTCACATCAAAAGATGTGTATTAATTAAAAGTTAAGTATCATCATTAATTTTGAGCGCTGTCTGGAAGGAGATAACAATTGTTTTTGTTAACTTTAACAACATCAATGATGTGTACTTCAATTTAAAGTAAATTAACATCATTGATCTGTTAATATTAACTTTGGAATAATCCAAAAGATTAACATTTGTTGATCTTGATTGCAGTGCGCCTCAAAGGTCCCTTAATGAAGATATTGGGCGCTTCTGAGTTTCTTGTTAGAATATTTAAGCACCAGCTTCCTCTGGCAATTTCCCCCAAGCCTACCAGTCACCCATAAAGCGCATTCAGCCACCAGATATTATTATAACTCTCCACCAGACAGTTCATAAATTATCCCAGCAGCCTTAACTAGTGTTCTTGCCACTGGATCATGCATCCACCATCATCCAAACCACTTATTGTCTGCTCTGAATCCACTTGTAGTGACTTATATAAGTCTTGAAGTGCATCTGAACTACTACCACCAGTTGTTAGTTGCACTCCAACACCTATAAAGGCCCAACCACGTAAGTGATAGCCACTTACAAGCTCTAGAATATTCCCTGAATGTCTCAGCAGGAAGAATCCACGTATACTTACGGGATTTCCCTCCCTGAAAAGGTTGAGAAGAAGCTTTGCAAGATTTAAATACTTGAAGCTAATTATCTTTAATAATTATTATTTATAGGAATTAACCCTTTCACGTACCAAACCAACACTCAATCAATCACTCATAGCACAACCAGTGCTCATAATCACTTGGTTAGTAGCATACACTGGGGGAAAAACATGCTCAACTGCCTGCAGTTGACATGCTGAAAGTCCAAGGAAGCTTGTGGTGTTACTCAAACCTTTCTCCAATATTGATTCAACCAAGCTTGGATGCACAGTCACTGTGCACACTGCACAGTGACTGTGCCAAAAAATCTACATATGCAAACATGTGGAGTTTGGATGGCAGCTTGGCTGGAGCATGCTGAATGTCAACTGCAGGCAGTTGATAAAGTTTTTTTTGCAGTGATAGAGGCTGACAAATTCATTCTTTAGTTCCACCTGAAAACAAAACCAGATCTTGGATGAGGTGGTTGATGCACATCCACATACAGACTAAATTGGTTCAGATCTTGGAAAATCCACTAAAATAGACTGCATATGTCATTTGATCAAACCAAACAGATTAAATTAGATCAGATCTTGGAAAATACACTAATTTAAACTGCAGGAACCTGCATATTACTGCATGAGATCTGCATGGAACTGCATGAGATCAAGTCATCATTCATGTGCTCAGACCAAACACACTAAACTAGATCAGATCTTGGAAAATCCACTACATGGGCTGCAGCAGGAGATGTGAATTTTATGGCAGTTTTTCTGCCTAAGCGACTTCAGTTGACCCAGCAGTGGAGGACGGGGTGCATACAGCATGCACATGTTGGGTCACCCTGTCAGCATTCAGACTGACACAGAACCAGGTGCACAACACCCCATCTTCTGGAATTTTGTGGTCAGCCTGACTGCTAGTCTAGTGGATGGCTGACCACTGGAGCCGGGTGATGGCGGGTTGAAGACTAAAAATCTTCTGGTCCCAGCATTGATTCATCACTCTAAAGATTGAGCAAGTTTAAATTGAAAGTACTAAATGATAGCCCATCATCTACTTCCTTTATGGTAGCTAAGACATACATATAATCCCCCTTCTCTTCAGCTATCACAAACAATTTCTTACAAGTTCTTTTTTCTCCAAAAAAAAGGTTTTTCTCCAAGGTGCTATCAAGTTTTTGGGCTTGAGATGGCACCTTCTTGAGGGGTCTTGGAGCAATCAGAAGATGAATAGGCAACAGCCATCTAAAATTGCACTAGCAGCCGAGCTACCGTCAAAGGTGTGGCCTAGTCAGCAGCACATTTGAAAAGATTGAAGCAAGCTAGATTTGGGATCATCTGCTGTGTCTCTGACAGATCCAGCTAATTGGATGTAAAAAAACACTTTATGGGGACCACCTTGACTGTTTCATGTCTCTGGTGGGCCCCATGTCATTATCAATCCATCTCTGGTTGCTGTAATCCTGACGTGTGGCATACAAAATCTGTCCCTATGCCATTGGTATGATTGGATGAGTCAAAACGCTGTGAAACACAGTTCCCAAAATGCAAGTTTTTCCCAGACAGCTTCCTGACCCATTGCAAGTTCACACATCTCACCCACTGTGTATTTTAGCCTGCATGCATTGTACATGTCCATGTGATTGAGTGTACCAAGTGGTTGTTGTGTAATCAGTATGTACTGGTCATTTAAAGAGTGTGATATGTAAATGATAGTGGTGGTTGTTGATATGTACTGATGGTGCCCAAGTAGGGTGTGTAACTTCTGATCCCAGGGGTTTGAGAGGTTGCCATCCAAGGTGACCATACAGTAAATTGAGCCATAGAGTCTGTTTCTCCAATCAGATTTGCTGATTTCTGGCCTATAGTATGATAAAAGAGAGAAAAATAGAAAAAATAAAAGATAAAAAGAATAAAAGAACTAATTTTTTTAATTTTCAACATTTAAGAGTACCACACCATTGTCAGCTTGCTACTATGTAGAGCAAGCCAACATAGTATTCTCTTATTAAATAATAAACTAATATTCTAACAAAACTCATAGCTGTTGCAATAAATCATCAAATATTATTGCACCAATGAATTCTACGCATAAAATAACCTAGGGTCACTCACTACACACATAACCATAAGATTGACCCTTCACCTACTTTAGTATAACAAGAAAAGAACTACTCTAACAAAATAATTATCTACTCAGATATGTCACAACAAAGCTACAACATTACACAGACATGTGAAATGCCTTCAGACACGAAATAAAATACACAGGAAACTTGATTACAAGCCTTAGAAACTTGTAGCATCTTCTACATAGTTACTACATGTCT